>BLKM01001619.1:351380-461559 GCA_013340265.1 Coptotermes formosanus
CCACGTGCTCCCGTCTCACACCCAGCTGTAAATAAAGTATAAGTGAACATAATAAATGATAAACAACAATGAACCCAAAACCTGGCATAACTCTTTCTCTTCCTTCTGAGATCTGACCTATAGAGGGTCCTCACATCCAAGTGCCAAATCTCATGAAAATTTCCCATTGCTTATACCATTCCGAAGGATCTGTCCAGGTCCAAGGCTCTATATTCCATTTCATAACACATTACATTTTTATGGTGAGGACTTGTTAGATCCTCACTCAAACAAAGATAGAGGATGACCCCTTGTTAACTGTCCATGACTGCTTATTCAATATATTTGCAGTTACCCTTCATATCTAGAGGCCATATTCCCCATCTGCTGAGGACACACCATGCCACAGCAACAGGTACCCATTTATCGTGGTGTAAATGCTATTCTATGATAAAAATCAGACATATGAGGATTTTTAAGAAACCTGATGATACATACTTCACAATTTCTTGATTTTAAGACCTCCACTACCTTCTTCTATCTTTGTCTATTAAGTGAAAATAACTGAGACTGCAGAGTCTTACATATTTTGGTCAAGAAATATATATGAAACAACCAGCCAGAATCACCAAAGTCACTTACTTTGCAATGCCACTGTAAAGAAATGTGTAAACTTTAATGCTAAAACGTATGTGAAATTTTTAACAATTTAAGAGAGTGTGATGATGATAGCTACTCTGATAAACTAGATGCTATGTTGTGGACCAAACTGTATAAGTTTGCTAGTTAGTAAAATGTTCTGGAGAAATATCAACCTCCATCCTAAGATTCTTATTAGTTGGCCAGAAACCTTAAAAATAAAGAAATTTACAGAATATAGGGGCAAAATAATGCTGGCTCCCTTGTCTCTCCAACTTGTTGATGGCTTATTTAGCTGGGTGAGTAAACATGCATGCACAAAGTGAACTATAAAGTTATGCCAGTGGCAGCCTATCTGCTGGCAGGGTTACCCATGCCTGACAAGTTTTAGGCAAGGTATCAGACAAAGAGAGACATCTTGGCCTTCCAGGTTAGAAGTAGAACATGGTACTACCACCCTTACCTTGTAAAAAATAAACTGTCTCTCAACCCCAGAAATGGGGAGGCCATGTCCAAAAATTGGCCGATGTGCCATAGAAGAATAAGAAAATAATGCTGGGCCACATAAACTACTCATAGTTCTGCCACAAATTATAGAACTTACTGTATTAACAAACTCAGCAATAAGAGGAGAAATCAAGTAGTTTCCCTCACACCAATCTACTGGGGAGCTTCCTGGTTCTAGGTGTTTCCACATATCTTTTGCTGCAACTTATCTGCTTCCACAGTGTTCAACAATTCTGGGACCCTAAAAATATGAAAAGTATACTTATAAATGTAAAACAAACATGTATGTGCAAACAGATGCTCATGCCTTATCATTAACACATGCTTCTTCTAAAAAAATACTGTACTGTATTTTATACTGCACTGACAATAAAATCAAATAAAAATTACTGTCTACTTGAATGTAACATCAGGTATTCTGGTAACGAACTACTTGGAGGAACCTACTATCTACATTGTTAAGGTAGATGTATTCCCACTAGAAGGCAGCAATCTTCATAGTCCTTACTAACAACACCTCAAATCTCTTAAAATCTGATGCTTCACAGACACAATAGTTCCTAATTTCATTGTTAATACATCTCTGTGCTTCCAAACCTTGAACTCACATATTCTTCACAAAATATTCAGTGTTCCTTTCAGTAGGTCATACTATTTTTATGACATACCCTACACACACTAATTAATAGTGTCCTGCCTGATTATGCCAAGTGTTCTGTATTGGTAACCAGCTGCAGCCTTGTTTTATGGCAGCATACTGTAGATAGTTTCATTGATGTCCTATTTATTTAAGAATAAAATGATTAATAGGTGTTGTTTTTGGAACACGCTCCTTTCCCTTTTCTGAGATAGTCTTGAAATTCCAAGAAATAGCCTTCAGTGGCAGCGCTTCACTGACACAGACCTTGGAAAAGCTCCACCTACACTTCACTGTTACGTCACATGTAACCATAAATTTGTATCTGTAAAAAAACTACATTTCAAGCTAAAATTTCAAGGTTCATAGAATCTGTTTACAATGTATGGCAACAAACACCTACCCATGTTGAACTGTCTGTTTACTGGTTTATTTAACACTTTCAGTACTGCCTATGTTACACAAACATGATTGACCTAATGATTATATGATGCAATGGTGATGTCATGGAAAGAAAGCAGTTCCTGCACCTTCTAGGCCGACAGGAAGTGACAAACAGTGTGGACCAAATAAACTAAGTACCCTACAACAAAAACAACAAGAGCAGCAGCAGCAGTAGCAGTAACAACAACAAAACTCATAAAATTGATGGCCTTTTAATTGTCTAATGTAATTAATACAGCACAATACAGAACACTAACACAACGATGACGACGACGACGACGACGACAACAACAACAACAACAACAACACTCATTAACTTCATGGACTTCTTTTCCATCACCTAATGTATTAAAATTAATATAATTAATTGAACACAAAGATAAGCTGTTGCCGCCACTGCCCTCACTGCCACTGCCACCACCACCACCATCACGAAGCAGTAATAATGTAGCCACCGTTGTACAGAAGAAAACTTGTGTCATGTGGCTTCTGAACTGTATTTTGCATGATAATTGCAGTCTTCCGCAATATTATGCTGCACTGATTGGTAATCTGTTACCAATAGTTTGGAGAAGCTTGCTGCCTCAATCTTCAGGGTAGTCAAAGAAACTAATAACACTTTGCTTAGACTACCCAGAAGTTGGAAGCAGCAAAATCATCTGAAATGTTAGTAACAAATTACCATCGATATAGTGTCATACTCCACAACACCATAATCTTCATCAAGTGCTGTGAGAACCCAAAATTATTCATATAATTTGTGTGTTAAATTCAGAAAGTGACTTTGTAAAGTACATATAAATAAAGTTCAGGAATTAGATTTGCGATATGCAGAAATCCCACTATAAAATTATATGACTCCATTCTTTTTTCCTTTATTAGCAAGCTCCATCAAGCAGCGTCCTTCTTGCATCCAGGATCTTTTGTATTCCCACTTACTATCTACAAGCATGAAGATCAGAATGTACAAAACTAAAATTTGGCCTGCTGTTTCATATGCATGTGCACCTTGGTCCCTCACATTAAGAGATGAACTTAGATTGAGGGTATCTGCAAACAGTGTGCCCAGGAAGATAAGAGGGAGGAAGTAATAAGAGGTTGGGGAAAACTGCATGAGGAGCTTCAGGATTCATACTCATTGGCAAATATTATGGCAATAAAATCAAGGAGGATGAAATAGGTGTTGCATGTGACATACACTGCAAGAAGAGAAATGTGTACAAAAGTCCACTTAGAAGACCTAGGCAAAGATGGGAGAATAATATTAAAATTGATCTTAAATAAATGGGACTTGGGGAAGTGGAATGGATTCAGCTCGCTCAGGGTAGGGACAAGTGGTGGCCACTTGTGAACATTACCATGTTCACCTTAAGTTCTGTAAAATGCAAGATATTTCTTGACTAGCTGTTAGCTTCTCAAGGACTCTGCTCCATGGAGTTAGTCCAACCAAACTTTCTCTACAAATGTTTCTGTTTGCCTGGTGGTACCATCAGAATGGGAGAGAGAGAAAGGGAGGGGTGGGGCAGAGGCAGGCAGACAGACAGGGATACATTGCTAATGAGACTGTGTGTGTGTGTGTGTGTGTGTCACACACACATGCTTAAACATGTGTATAATTTACAAACACAATAAAAATGGTTTATCTGGCACTGGGTGATATGGAAAGCTCTACTGACTGGAAATTTACAGAGGCCCATTGAATATCACTATTCCATCTCCCGGCAGCATTCAGTACTGAGTCTGAGAATTCAACAAGGCAGGCAATGTACCTGTAACTAACACTGACATGTGTTCACATAACCACTGTTGGCGCGGGAAGCCAATATGTATTACATATTCTGAGCGTGTGTCTGTAACCTTAGTTACCTGGCATGCAAAGCACATGTACTGCTCTGTATTGTATTGTCATCTGTGGCCTGTCCGGCTGTACCACTTTTTCCTTACTATCTCATAAATGGCCCGGTTCTTGGAAAAAAAGTTATTGCACATAAAATGTGTGCTTCCATTTTCTCTACAGCTTTTGTCCCAAATATTTTTCATTCTAAAAAAATTTAGCAAGATACTATCATAAATGTATATATGTCTTCATGTAAAGCACCTGTTATTCTAGTCAGGTATTAATCAAACTTAAATTTTCTTCACAGATTTTCAAAAAATACTCAAATGTCAAATTTAATAAAACTCCATGCAGTGGGACTGAAGTTGTTCCATGGAGACAGACACACAGTCAGACAGACAGACATGATGAAGCTAATAGTTGCTTTTTGCAATTCTGTAACGCACTTAGAAAGCGACAGCTGAAGAAGAAAGACTATTTACAGGGTAAATTTATGTAAACAAACAGTTAAGGCAGCGACAGCAAAATGTGTATCTTGGTGTCCTAGTTGGTTTCTTAGCTTATGTATACACCATGTTATGTAAGCAGTAATGAAATTGGAACAGAAAGTCTGGCAGGCAAGATGGAACAGGATTTCAGTGACAAATTAAATTGTTAGGTCAGCCCATGAGGTTGCCAGGTTGTACTAACATACCGATTAGTTATGACATTCTAACAGCAGCAGCGCTGAACCCTCAACATTCTGTGACTACAGAGTTATAGAGTTAGAAAGACTACCAAAAAACCATGTTTAACATGCGTGGTCTTTGAAACACAGGTGTAATGTTTGATGACAAAGGCAATTATAAATATGACACAACTGCATGTAAACATGTAACAATAGTGTCGTTGAGGTCCTTCAGCAACAATGCATGACTGAAGAACATAATATAACAGAGCTTAGTTTCCAGCCACCAATGTCACTATTAACTTCTTATGTTTTGAAGCACTACATTATATTTTGTGGCAATTAAAGTCTGTCAAGGGCTTCTAAGTGTTGAGTACAGAATACAGACACATTAACATATAGATACCAGCACTGATTGGTTCCTCATACAAATAAAAAAATGCCTACTTCTTAGATTAAGTATATAGCTATCTGACCAAAAGCATATTTAGAATGTTAAAGTGTAAGTCCGAGGCTGAGAACTGCAGCTGTTTAACATAATGTGACATACTTGCCCCAAATTTGTCACGTTACATTTGCATTGTACTTTCGTTTCCCTCCACTTCTCTCTTTCACTTCAAATAATACTCTAGCATCTTATGCCCCACCCCATCTCCCTTTGGGGCAAAAACTGACTACTTGTTAATAGAACCACTCTATCCTTTTCTTGTTCTACAGCCCTAACTGTCTGCCGTGAAATACAAGTTTGGAACACAGAAATTTAACGGCATCTGACTGGTTCAGAATGAAAATAAATTCCTTTTTGAACGCTTCATCAAGCATGTTTCAAATCCTAAACCATAAACACATTTTCCAAAAACACGTTCATCAAACAGAAACAGCCGATAATTAATTTTCAAATTCGTTTTAATACATGGACACTGCTAGGCCACCTGCCTCCCTTTTCACTTTCAACATGCCATTCTGGAACGTCAAAGCTAATTTCAGATTTAGCATATACAACGCACACATATGTAAACGTATTTGATTTAAACAGTTGGTTAGCAGTTTTACAATTAACACCAGTTTAATAAATCCCAGCATTTGATCACACCTTCCGAATAAGCATTAGAACAATACCTCACACTACTACATTATTGTATTCCGTCGCTTCGCGCTTCCTTTGTGTTTCTAAGCTGAGCACAGGCTACACATCAAGTTCCTAGACCCTACTTGGCGGCCACGACGTTACATCGTAATAGCAGCACCAGCTGATGCACCAGAACAAACCAAGCATAGATCGTCCGAGCAAAAATCGTATTGTCTGTGCCTCAGCTGGTATGAGCCAATTACCATACGATTCCTCTTAATATGCAAAGTTCTCTCTAGATGGCAGTGCTATTCTGAATGGTGATGACTATCGATCTACAATCTGCGCGACATATGTAATGGTTCCGTAGAAGCCGGCGTGTATGGCTGTGTTAGAATTCGATATTGTAACAGATTGGCGTCGATCCTATATCAGATGATATGTGCGTCCATCTGTGTTAAAGATTCCAGCGTTTCAATGGCAAAGGTTTGCACATGTTATTGTCGGCTGGTTCGTGGGCCGCCCGTGAAAAAATGACATGGTATAAATAACAGCCGAAATTATTGTGTCATGTTTGCAGTATATACGTCTTATAAATGTGGCCACGGGTTGGAGACCCATGCTGTAGCACCATCCGGCTCAGTCCGGTTCATGCGGCAGCCCAAGCAGGCTAATAATTTGGCGCCCCTTGAAATTGACAGTCGTGCAACTTTTTCGACCTTGAGCAGGGTCTGTAAAACCCTGTGTGGGTGCGTTCGCAAACTACCGATAATTTTCGTAGACATTCTTTCGTGTGCCTGTGGGGATTTGTGGTAGCAAGTAATGTTTAGAAGTTTTCCATCCTCATTAGTTATTACATTATAATTTCTATACAGTCGTTTCTGCTATTCTTCCATCCTCATTAAAGCATTTCCTTACAACCACGACAGCTGGAGCAAGTATAGTGCCCCACATGATGATATTTATGTCATAACCGAGGTAATATTAACCTTTATTGGCTGTATGTTGCGCTATCAAGGTCTAGCAGGCCCAGCATAGCACATTCTCAGTACAGATACAATCACCCACAATTGAAAATCCAGCTGCCAGTGCTTGCTGTAATGGGGAATTTAAATCCTCTATTCATGGATGATAAAGGTTAATAATAATGTGTAAGTGACATGTGTGGTAAACTGATGCAAAAGTAAGCATCACTTCATTCCACTTTGATTTACATGTATGCTCACTCAGACCTTCATACTGTTGCAGAATGAATGCTCGCTTTGAGGTTATGTCTGACTGTATTGCTTCAACCCTATATTACTTTCAAACGAGCTGATGAAGAGAACACACATTAGATTTATGAGACTATTTTATTGCATACATATTTACGCATTCTCTAGACACAAAATTTAGTCAAAGTGACAATAAGATGTGGAATAAGACAAATACAAAAATGTTCAGTGGGGCATTACACATTACAGTAAGCTGTATATGATGTTAGAAACTGTGGGTTTAAGCTTTGATTTAAAATTTTACATACATTTGTGTAAAAAATGATAGGATTTAACATTCAAACATTTAATATTACCGTATTAGATTTCCATTCCATTAGTGGAATGAAATCAATGTATCATAGGTTGATGGTACGTTTGCTCACATATTTTCCTCCTGACCTGCAGGGCCATAGCTTAAGTCTGGACAAATTTCACAGTTAGAAACAGAATAACCAATATTACAAATCTAAACTGACCACAATATGTGCACTTTCATCCCATGAAGCATTTGAGGGCCAACTTTAAACAATGACACTTGTGCAGATCTTCTTTGTAATGGAGCTGCAAATGCACTGGTTCCAGACAGACAATACAACTGCTGAATGGGGGGGGGAGCAAGGTTGCACATGATATAGTCATACCTTATAACAGCTTAATTTTTGGTGAAGATCCACTGTCTGATGTAATATTCACTAGGGCTACCATACATCTTTTCCTCTGACATGTCCTTTTTTTTCTGAGATTTTTAAATTTGTATACAGGTCCAGGTTTTTTGACAATGTTATTTCTTAAAGCTTTTGCATAAATTAATTCCTAATATCTCCAACACAAAATTTTTTTGTATCACTATTGACAGTACTCTGTTTTGGAGTAATCACTGAAATGCTCACAAAAAATTGAGTACTGCTTGTTATGTAATCAGGAATGTTAAACCATATATGTCAGATTCTGCTTTGAAAATTGTCTATCACTCTCTTTTTCATTCTATTATGAGTTTTGGTACAATGTTCTGGGGGAACTCATCCCATAGTAATACAATTTTCAAAATGCAGAAGAGGATGATTAAGATTATGATGGGATGTAGTAATACAGACTCATGCACAGACTTATTCAAGAAATTAAAAATTTTGCCTCTTAAGTCACAATATATATTTTCTATATTGATATCTGTAGTTAATAACAAAAACTATTTTATAACAAACATAGAAAGCCATAATATATATACCACGCAAAAAATAATTCATACCTTCCTCAGGCAAACTTAACCACTATCTAAAGGAAGCATATTACTCGGGTATCAAAATTTTAATAATCTTCCTACAGAAATTAAAGATATCTCAGACACTCTCAAGACATTTAAAACTGTCTTGAAACATTTTCTGCATGCACTCTCTTCCTCTACTTGGGAAGAATACTATAATAGACAGCATCGTGTATACATGGTAATAATAACCCTATAATTTTATTTTTTGACTATTTATGGTTTACACTTATAGTTCTTAAATCTTGGCATTTTAATAATTGCATATTTTTATTCTGATGTACTGTTTTGGTTTTTATGCTACTTGTGTAGTATGTCATCCTTTCCTGTAACCAACTGTATTTGTACAATGGATTTAATCAATCATAATTTTGTATTGTTTCTATTTATGTTACATGATTTATTGTATATTCATATGGTATTAACACTGTATGAATTAACCTGCATATCTGATTTAGATTATGTTTTGACATGACTGATCTCTATTTGTATCTATACTGAGCTTATACATTTTATGACAATGTTCAATATCGAAGGTTTTACCCATGACTGGACCTGTGGAATGTGAAATAAATGCAATTCAATTCAATTCAGTGGTACTTAAAGTACAAAACAATTCTAATATTTTTTTAAGAAATAATAATTGTAATATTATATTAGCATTTTTCAAGTCATAACAACATATGGGGTCAGCAGCTGACATTAGGAATGTCTTGGAAAGCATTGGTGTGAAAATTCTGAACAACTTGAACTCGGTGGAAAACATGCTTTAGGAACGTCTCCCTCAGAATTTCTTACCCATGAAATTTAAAGAACTATTAGCAGAGAATCGTTGACACAGACTTTATTTAATATAATTGTGACTATTTTTATGTCCTCTTTTGCAACCTCCTTTTGCACTAATGTCCTCTTTTTATGTTTATGTGTGTTATGCCACGCACCTGTGGAAGTGTGACTGCAAGTGGGCAAGGGACTTATCGTTGCAAAGAAAGAAATGTACCACTGCCTGCTCTTACACATCTCTGTCCAAACTGTTCTGTCAACATGTCTGCCACAAACAAGAATTTATATTCGACAGTGACTCCTAAGCTGTGCTCCACAGGTAAATTTCTCGAATGTTGAATTTCATTGTCATACTAGCCAAAAATAAAATTTTTCTGTAATGTGCAAAGTGTTCTATTGACAAAATTTCCTTAATTTCCAGATGCTACATGCATCTGTACCATGTTAGAATTTGTTTTCATAGTCCATTGTCACATGTTCTTTTTTCCAATCAAATATGTGTGCCATTGCAAAAATGAAAGAGGTAAGGATCAGATGCAGAGTGTTTCATGTTAGCAGGGCTGGCATGGTTAATGTGAATGATGTACCACTGCCAGAACAGGGTATATATGCTGTGCACCTGGTATTGATATTTTACTCTCCACAATATACTGACACAGCACAACTTGTTATTGTTGTGGATAAAACCAGCACAATATACATGAATCCTCTAAAATACAGCAAAGCTGTACAACAATTTGAAACACTTACATGTCCTCACAAATTCCTTAAATATTTCACTGACTAAAATTTAATATTCCATCTCCCATACATTCTCCCCCTCCCCCATCCCCACTTCTGCCTATCTGTAAAGACATAATGGTTTCCTCTTTCTGAAAAAATATGAAATATTTCTTTGCACCAAAGAACTGGAAGACCATTTAAAAGAGCTGAAAAAAATGTGGAGAGACTACAGGCCATTCATTTTCAGTGTCACAATATGGCACAAAAATGATTGTGCATGTATAAAGATGAAAGGGTTGATCAATAGTGCCAGTATGCATGCTCATGGTAAGGCATACTTTCAATCACACAAATGTCTATTAGTCAGCCTAACAGGACCACAAACTATGGACCCTCACAAACACATAGTCATGCATCTTGACTGTTATTAAATTTACATGTCTGGCTTCTGCATTACACAGACATCAATATACCAAATTATTCATGCATATTGCAATAAAGTGTGAATAAGTTATAAAAGTTCGTTACTAAAATGAAATTCAAAAAAATGGCAGCAACATCTTGAGGCAGAAGCACTAAAAATTTGAATAGTAGAGCATGGGGTTATGGAAGACGAATTTGACAGCACAACACTAGTATATGTAAACAAGCAGAATGTCCAGGGGGTGAGGGATAGCGTGTCCCTGTAGTCATCTGTACAACCCCCAGTCTGGCATGTCTTTCTTCAGAGAAACGGCATATTCAAGTGGATTACAAAAAAATAGGTATAACTCAATAAAACCTTCTGGGGTTAGCAGCCGCATCAGGGGTTGAACGGTGAGTAATCCACCTAACACAGTAACTAACCCAACAAAGTTTTACTGAATTCAGTTGCTGTGAAAGCTTTACACTATATAACTCGTATAACCATTTAACATCCATATCTCACCTTATTCTCTCCCTCCTCACCCTTGAACTGTCTAATAAAAGTTTATATATTTATTAACCAAGCCAACCATTCCACAACTTTCAGTGTTCAGAAGTGACTAACTACAACCCAATCCAATTTCCTTGTTATGATTCACGCAAGTACTGTTACCCCACAAATTATTTCTCAGAGTTTCAGAACTGTTTTATTACACGGTGAACAGTTACAGAACATAAATTACATCCAATCTAAGTACATTTACACATTTTGTATTACATTATGTGTGTCATTAGGACTGGGATATTGCTACAAACAAATTTACAACATATTTCATAACTACAGTTATGAGTATTGCCCTATGTTACAATATTACTTACACAATGGGTTTAATTTAAAAAGGCCCCCTTAATGCACTACCTTTCAAATCATACATTGAAGGTACAGGATATGTTTTAGGGAGTCTTCCCAGCAGAATGCATAATAGCATATCTTTTGTATCATTAACAAAACAATGATATGGATGCTGTTGCCTGCTCTGTGTTTATGTTTTACAAAAGAATATTATTTTTGTGGTGTGTATGAATCACAGAAATGAAATGAATAATTAGTCTACCTTCCTTTCTTCTCAGAGAGTAGTTATAAAACACCACGCATAGGGACAGATCAGATCTAGAACAAGCTGAAACATTTTTGGATATAATTATAAGATGGGTGTTCACATACTTCTTGATTTTTCAAATAAATATGGCTCATGAAATAATGAAGTTCAGAGATAATATCTTACATTATACTGTACATTTCCAGAGGAAGTTCACAGACTTCAAATGCAATATGAAACATCTTACACTTTTTTCTTACATTTCTTTTCATGTTTTTGTAGATTACTCTTCTGAGTATATGATTTATGACAACACCTACAAGAAAATGGTTTCTCTTTGGAATGAACAGCTTCATGCTTTGTCAAGTTGCTCTGCTGTGTAAATTTCTTTAAACACTGCTTACAGGAATATGGCTTAATACCTGTATGCACACGCTCATGCTTATCCAGATTACTCTGCTGAGCAAATGCTTTGCAACAGAACCGACAGCAAAACGGTCTCTCACCTGTATGTGTACGTTCATGTTTAAGTAAATTGGCTCGTTGCGAGAATGCCTTGGAGCAATAATTACAGCTGTATGGTCGTTCTCCTGTGTGTATACGCTGATGCTTTGATAGATTAGCCTGTTGAGCAAAGGCTTTGGAACACAGAGTACACTGAAAAGGACGTTCACCTGTATGTGTACGCACATGTTTCCACAAGTTAGATTGTTGAGTAAATGCCTTACGACAGATTTCACATCGGAATGGACGCTCACCTGTATGAATTCGTTCATGTGTTGCTAAATTTACTTGTTGTGTAAACCTCCTGAAACAAATTCGGCAATAAAACTGTCCTCTGCCCTTGCTAGAAGGGGCCTGATGTTTTAGAAAGTCTTCAATGTTACTTTCTAAGGTAATACTTGTTGAGTGGGTTGAACTATCATCTAGCAGATCACCTCTTGAAGTGTCACTATTGATATCAACGTCTACATCAACTTCAACTTCTTCAATGTTACCATTTTCACTATTTTGGCCTACTACTTTAACAGTATCCACGATTCTTCCATTATTGCCATTAGCAGAAAAATGACCTGTTTGACAACCTCCATCAGTACACCGATAGAATCCCTCATCCTTAAGAACACGAGCCTGTAAAGAAGTGTTTTTTTGTAATACTGCAGATTCAAAAGCTACAGTAATTACAGTAAAATTTTTGTTTCCTGAAGAATATATTTTAATACCTATGTGTATATGAAATTTATACATATTTAAAATTATATTATCCACAGCGAAGGCACACATACCATTCTTAAAGCATGTCAATGAATGTATCAAAACAGAAACAATTTGCAATTTAATTTCAACAGACATACACCAGGGATGATCATGGCCCTTCAGAACTACAGAAATGTTCAAGCGTCAGTTGAAAAGCCCAGGGAATGATAAACACATATTATCAAAGAAACTATTACAATGCATGTTTGTAAAAAATGTTGTTACTCAGGTCTACACATATTGTTGTTGGGAATGACTTTCTACATGAGATATAACTTTTTAAAAAATAAGCTCTCAGACTAGGTAGATGGTACCTGGCCCATTCCCATCCCCAGTAAACACCAAGCACTGTGAGGAAGGCAGAGTGGGGGTGCAAGGATATGATGCATAAGGGAAAGCCAACCTGAGTTTCATATAATTAGCCAGTTTCTTCAAACATGACTCTGGTGGCCAAATAACAGTGCTGGAATAAGTATATCGGGTGAGGGGGAAATGACAGTGCCTAATTCAAGAAGACAGAAGGCATGGTGGTTCCAACCAATACATCTAATGTGAAGGAAATTTCACACCAATATCTAGAGGGAGTTGAAAGGTTTGGTGAAATTTGTAGATATTCACTGATATCACAAATAATCAGCTAACTTATATTACCTTTAGAGTTATTCAGCTATCGAGGATTATCATCTTGCCTCGACAACATTTTTTGTATCCAGGGCTGGCCTTAGGCTGATTGGGCCGATTTGACAGTCAGGCCCCATGCTAATGGGGGATTCACTCATTAGTAATTTTTACAAATGATAAAAATTGACCATTTTAATTTTTTATCCTAACTTACAATAATGTACCAAAATGGTAGTCCTTTTGCTCTACACGATAACTTTTAGGGACCTGCCAGAAGGATCAGAATCAGGCCCTGTGCTAATGGGGGATTCACTCATTAGCAATTTTTAAAAATGATAAAAAATGGACCATTTTAATTTTTTATCCTAACTTATGATAACATGCCAAAATCCTAGGCCTCCTTTTGCCCTACACCATGC
Source organism: Coptotermes formosanus (assembly GCA_013340265.1). Lineage (NCBI taxonomy): Eukaryota > Metazoa > Arthropoda > Insecta > Blattodea > Rhinotermitidae > Coptotermes > Coptotermes formosanus. The sequence goes on from BLKM01001619.1 coordinate 364,985, forward strand.
ATCTCCAACCTTTTTATTGCAACAGGCCACACCTGTTATTGTGGGCTGGTTCGCAGGCCGCACGTGAAAAAATAATAGTAAGTGGTATACCTAACCACCTAAATTATTGTGTGATTTTCATATTATATACACGGTTTACAGATCTGGCCATGGGCTGCATGATACAACGTGGGGGGCTGCATGCAGCCCACGAGCCATGGGCTGGAGGCCCATGCTCTATACAGTAATTTTAGGGGCCTGCCAGAAGGATCACAATCAGGCCCTGCACTAATGGGGGAGTCACTCATTACTGATTTTTATAAATAACAAAAAATGGACCATTTTAATTTTTCATCCTCACTTACCATAACATACGAAAATGCTAGCCCTTCTTTCGCTCTACACAATAGCTTTTAGCAGCCCACCACAAGGATCACAATTGGGCCCTGCGTTTGCTTAGGCCAGGACTGTTTCTACCAACACACCAGCCATTATTGGCCATACAATGTCTATGACTTCAAACAGAGCACTGATTTTTTTAACTTGGTTACAGTGTCCATCTGAACATGCATGACTTCAAAAACATTACTGTTTTATTTAGTGCAGGGCAGCATTACTCGCATGAAGTGGCTTCCAACAGAACTAAGCAGGTTAAAATTTATCTGCAGTGAAAGAAGCAGGCCTAACCATGCCCAAACTTGTTTACTGATTTTTGGTTTTTATACTGGTAAATCGTAACACCATTAAAAGTTTTTAGCCTCAGTGTCAATGATTTACAAAATACAAATATAAAGCAGGAGTGGTAAACACTATACCATGATGTTCAGTGGTGTACCATGAAATATCCACTGGAAATCGAGAACATGTTTCATAAATTCATTAATTTGGTTTATTGGCTAACATGACGGTCAGACAGCATTTACAGCCTCTATATTAAGATAACCTTGGCAGGTTAGTAATAATGTGTTCCGTGCTGCCCCTCCCCCTCCAAAAAAGAACCTTTGCATTGGAACTTAAGCACACAGGCAAATCAAATAGCATGAAATCAGACACCATCGGGAAGCTTGAAGAGATTATTTTTAAATAATCCTCAATGGTCTGAATGCTGCCAACATTTACAGATTCTTCACTGGTTTATATTACCTCAAGCCTGCTGTCCAGTAGATATCAGTGGCTCGCCCGTTACATGTGAAGAGACAGAAGAAAAATGACACTCATCTCTGTACAGTACTGAGATTAAGGATTGCTAACTTTAATCCAGATCTACTCTACTGGTGTTTATCTTCGCCTTGTAATGCTATATAAGCATCAAATTCTGACACAACAATAAACACCTTTCATTAACAAACTGTGATGTGACTGGAAGTATTTTAATGTCTTGATGCTGGCCAAAGCAAACATTATGCTTTGTGAACAACTTTCAACAGGCAACAACTTTAAATTATCTGCTTTCAGTTTCCACAGTCAACAATTTCACATTATTCAAAGAAAAATCCAAAAATAATAGATTCGTGTATGAATTCATAATTGTGTTTTACACAGAGATGAATGGCAACTTTCGTTTAACAAACATTTAAGCCAAAGAAGGTGGTCCAACCAAGTACATGAATCTCTTCAGTAGGCACTCCCATCACCTCATACAGCCTATTGTCAAAACTGTCATTTGAGTTGTTTCATTTATGCTTGCCAGTCCCAAAACAAGCCTAACACTTACACTCAAAAGGTGGTCTCAAACTTCATTACTACTTACCTCCACAGTATTTGCTATTTTGGTTGGTATAAGGCTCAAATAATACATCGGCAGATGAACAGGAATTTCAGTTTTGCTGTTCATTTTACTACTGCAGTAATTTACATTTATCAGTTACACAAACCTGTGAATAAAAGAATTATCTTTCATTCAGCCCTTCATTAAATATTAAAAGGACTAGCATTATGAGTAATATATCCACTGTCATCAAGGAAGCTAAAAGACTTAAATATGACAGTAAAATTAAAAAATCCAGTAATAAGAATAAAACCAGTTGGGATATAGTAAAATCAGAAACCAGTAAAACAACAACTAATGAAAATATACATACACTGAATATTGATGGGAAATTAACTAGTAATCATCAAAGAGATTGCAGATGCTTTCAACAAATACTGTCTACCAGTAGCTGAAAGCATCAACACAAAAACAACCATAATGACTAGTATCAAGAACATAAAACACACTACAACCATTCCTTATTTGCTACAGTCTTTTAAGAATCCCTTTCTGAAGATTAAACGTAGATCTTTATCAACTAGGGAAGTCAAGAATATAATTAGATCTCTCAAATTAAAGAATTCCCATGGATATGATGAAATATCTACTAAACTGTTAAAAATTAGTTCTCCCTTCTTAGTTCTCCTCTAACCCACATATGTAATAAATCATTATCATCAGGAATTTTTTCAGACCATTTAAAATACTCAGAAATAAAACCTTTGTTTAAAAAGAGGTCACAAACTAAATATCTCTAATTACAGGTCTATATCACTCCTAACTTCATTCCCTACGGTACTGGAAGAAGCTATGTATATTCAACTCCTTGAACACCTTAATAAAAATAATATTTTAGAAAAATTTGGTTTTAGAACTAAGTCAACAACAGATAAGGTCATATATAAACTAACTAAAGAAATACTAAAAGCCTTAAATAGTAAAATTATGATAGGAGGCATCTTTTGTTTATTTGAAAAGGCCTTTGATTGTGTTAACCTAAAATCTTACTATCTAAGTTAGAATTGTATGGTGTAAAAGGTAAAGCTAAGTTGCGGTTTGATCATAGTTCAGAAACAGGTATCAGAGGTTCTTAATTACAAATAATGATCTCAACAAGAATTATTTTTTTATGTGGGAAAAAATAAAGCATGGTGTTCTGCAGGTACCAATTTTGGGCCCATTGTTGTTCCCTTTCTACACAAATGATTTACCCAAAACTATAAACAATAAATCCATACCTATATTGTTTGCAGATGATACTAGCATACTAGTCACAAGTCCAAACCCAAATGACTTTCAAATTAATATAAATACTGTTTTCAATTGTATAAACAAATGGTTTAAAGTAAATTTACTTTCCATAATTTTAATAAAACATATTACGTCCATATGCAGAAACATAAAAACCGTCAAATAGCCAACACGATATATTTATTTACATTAAAATACAGCGACTAGTTTTGGCTGAAACTAGTTGCTCTATTTTAATGTAAATAAATATATAGTGTTGGCTATTTGACGGTTTTTATGTTTCTGCATACATATTGAGCCAACTGGGACAATGAATACCAAAACATATTACATCCAGTTTAAACTAATAATGAAGCCATAACTAATATTAAAATTGTTTATGACAATAAACAAATTACAACCATATCCAATATTAAATTTCTTCGAATATATATCAATGATACAATAAACTGAAAATGCCATGTTGAACATATTATTCTGAAAGTGAACGCAGTTTGCTGCATAATGAGGTCTATAAAACCATACATGTCTCTAAATACTTTGAAAACAGTTTGCTACTTCTATTTCAATTCAATTATAAATTATGGTTTACCATTTTGGGGTAACTCACCTCACAGCATAAAAATTTTCAGAATGCAAAACAGTATAATTAGAATTCTGCTGCACTTTAATAACAGGGTCTCATGTAGGAATCTATTTAGGAAATTAAAGATCTTACCTTTGATGTCTCACTATATATTTTGTCTTATGTTTTTGTGACCAAAAATAAGAACCAATTCATAGCACATTTGGAGATTTACAGTGTGAATATCAGGCAACATTACAACCTTCATCAACCCATATCAAATCTGACAAAATATCAAAAGGGAATTTATTATTCAGGATTAATCCCCCTCCACACATCAAAGATACATCTGATGATCCTTAGACTTTCAAATTACAATTAAAACAGTTTCTATATCTACATTATTCTTATTCATTAGAAGAATATTTTCATTTATTTTCATTATAAATCTCTCCTAACTTTCGTTTTAACTACGTTAAAATGAGACGGAACTTGCAGATACATTAACTAATATTTTATGTTTATAGTCATCCTAATTTTATAATTTTATAATCTTTCAATTTTATCCTACAATTTTATATTACTATTAGTGTTTTTTTCCCTGCCGGATGGTATCATCACCCTGTTGTGGTGCGGAGGCTTGTGTGCTTAAATGAACCTTAGAGCTATGCTGGCTGGCACTTAAGCTCCTGGCAGTGTCAACCAAGCCAGACAGGTCTAAGGAGATAAGCCAGACTAAGAGTGATACTTTAGTCCTCCAGGTTGGGGGTTGGGCGAGGGGCTGACAACCTCTCCCCGTAAAACTTTAGATGTCTCGAAACCTGAAACAGGAGGACAAGGCCCAATGTCAGGCTGTTGCTCCATAGAAGAAGATTAGTGTTTTTTTTTAGTCTTCTATGTAGACACTTATTATGTTATATTTTATTCCATTGATTTTTATTCTATTGTTATGTACTGCACACTCCCCCTTATTGTTGAAGACATTTGACTGTCTTAAACCACTTCATTATTCCAGGTAATTTAATTCCTCTTGGCATATACTGTAATGTTTATAACTATATGTTAAAGATTATACATGTCTGGTTGTATTTTTGCTCTGTATTGTTCTGTTACTGTGCACATAACACAGTCTTGTACCTGACTTGGAACCAACAAATGTTTGTTTCTATATATGGTGTCATGTATTTAAATTTCATTTTTATTTTATGCTATTTTTATGTGTGTTCTGTTGAGAGTGTATGTGATTCTATTGACATGTTCTGTATCCTACATACTACATTTTATGGATTTATGGAAGATTAAATAAAACTATCTTAATATACTAAAATTCTGTTTTTGCCACACTACAAACAGTAGGTATCAAAACCTCATATCAGCTTTATCTAACACAGATCTAGCATCTACAAGACTGTCCACTCACAGATAACTTTTCTCTGTTGTGGAGGTATATAAAAATTTATCATCGCTTGTAGCACTTTTTTTTCATGAAACAGTGTCTATGGATCTCACATTGGATGATAAGCCCACACACTTCCTACATTTTGCCAACGCTGTGGACAAAAGCCTGCAAACTTGGTTCATCAGCAACCTGCAAGCATGGTTCATCAGCAAAGTGGCAGTAAGAAGTCAGCATTCAGATTTCCATGTTTATTGCTACTGGTCATAAGTAGAAAGGTCATAGACAATAATCAAGCTTATTAAACAGACATTAACCAGCAAATTCCAAGGGCGTTGTTGCGACAAAAGTTGTACTTGATGCTACAGGATGAACGAAAAGTCTCTATACAAGTCAGGTGCAGGGTAGAAGTTAGAGTGCACTTACACTGAATGCAGAGTATTTGCGGTTAAAGTACGTGTCGGAAAGATCTCCACAGGCATCTGACAGAGGTCACGTATGCCACATCAAGCGTTTTATATACGAGACTTTCCAACTTTCAGCACAGCATACACGAACTTTTTGCTCATCCTGTATTCGTACAAACGATTTTGTACTAATGGATTTGCTTTGATGCCGCAGAATGATTAATGACCTGTCCACAGCATTTCTTCGTATTCAAGTGTGAAGTTATCTATAGTAAAGTCTTGCATATGTACTGACAATACCGAGAGGTACATAGAGTAATTAACAATTATATTGCATTGCTTCGTACGAACGTGATCTACAGCTTACAATTGCCCACAACCGGTGCATGGGCTTTTTCTTCTTCTGCTTCTTGCTGGCCTTATCCTCTGGTCATTATCACAAGCACAGAGTACAGCGAAAATGTCAAAATAGTAGACTTGCCGAAATACAACAAAATTGACGTACAGTAACAATACAACACAGGACGAATATCTAACATTAGACGATATCAGCGTTCAATGCACTTACAACATTCATTATAGTGTATATTTTTATGTCACGTTGTTAGGAAGTATGAATTATGAAACCTCTCAAATATGAAACAATTTTCCATGGATTTAGACGTGAGTTTGAATAATCGCAGTTGTAGCCAATCGGAATAATTGCGGGCAGTTGTTCTCACTTTGCCAGAATATGGTGCGGAAAGTTTAACTTGTAAATTATTTTTGTTCAGGTGTTACCATGGGTTGTTACTACCGGTTGCAGTTTTATGTCAAAGGGTGGAAGTCGCGTCGCCTTTCTGCTAAAGACAAAGTAAAAAAAAAAAAAAAGATCACGCGAAATTGTGTGTGAATGTTCAACACTCGCTGTAAACTCAGTTGTTCGATATATTTTATTATTGTTTTGTAACAGATACAGTGAATGAAATTCATTTGGTATTGGGAATGAGAGAGTTTGAGTTCTTGTTTTTCTCACAAATATACCGTGTGTTGCAGTGCAAGGTACTCGAGCGTGATTGTATTTTTGATGGATGGCTTTGATGTCCAGTGCATGTGCCTTTATACGTCTTGTGTCCGTGTGGTTGTATTAACCGCATACACCTTGGCCTTTGCTGTTCATATTGCATTAAAGCTCGTTTACCTTACTCCCTTATGTGTCTAGTATTCTGTCCTTAACAACGGTTAGTAATTTGTTTGATTCAATTAATGAATTTTTAGAACATGGTACAGGTTAGATAATTTAGATAATTTATGAATTTCTTGCCCATCTTTTACCTGTGATTTGTCCCATAGCGGTACTGATAGGTTTAATGTTGTTTACTATAATTATTTTATTGACTGTACAGTTTTGTCCTGTTGGATCTGTGATTATGTCGTGTTTTGTTTTGTGAGTTTCTCTTATTGTGACATGTTTCATGTCTGGTTGCTGTATGACAGAACCTTGGACTTTAGAAATGTGTATATATATGTATGTATGTACAGTTAAATTTTCAGGTTAACAATGTGAGTGTAGTTCAATTGTTCTGCTTTTTAAGCACCTTGTTTTTTAGTCTCTTGGAACATGCCAGGTAAAAGATATTGAGCAAGTCATTCATTGTGTACACTGACACAACTGTACTATACATGGAATCTTTCTCCATGCATGCTTAACCCTTCTCTGTGAATTCAGGCTGTACCACATGCAAATGTGTGTCCTCGATGTAATACAAGAAGAGGGCTGCAATGTGTACTGATTTTGGTTTTGGCAGCTAAAAGGGCTGTGGAGTCACAGTCGTGGAGTCAGAGTCAGAAGGAATTTTAGGTGGAGTCGGAGTTGGTAAAAATGTGCCTACTCCGACTCCGACGTCAATCTAAAATCTTCACTAGATACTCCAACTCCAGAGCCGTGATGAGACTTATACTTAAACGTAGGTTATAAGTGTAAAAAGTAGCCTGATGATTCACATGGTGGTGATGAAATGTCCTATAGGTTTACCATTATTAATACATATTGAGCTTTTGTGAATGAATCAGAGTCAGAGTTGGAGTTGGAGTCAGAGTTTCAAAAATTGAGGAGTCGGTGGTGGATGTGGAAGTTTTGTGTACCGACTCCACAGGCTCAGAAAAAAGTGAGATCTTCACATGTTTGAGAAATTGCGTTATCAAGTGCAACAAACCATAATTTTCACAGCTTCCTTGTTGACCATTGATTGCAGACCATGCATGGCAGAATGCTTTGTGAAGTGGAGCAAATTCATAGATCATAAGATTGTAGGCAGTTTTCTGCTGTATATGAGAGAGATGGTTCAGAACAAGGTATCTGGAGCATGCTGTGCAAAACAAATGTTACACTTATGATGTTGGTGTCTCAACTTGGACACATTTTGTCAGAATTTTTATCATTATTTGCTGCACCTGTTCTCTGATAATTTTCTAATTTAGATGTATGACATAAAACGGACCAAATAGACGTAGTGAAATGTACGTGTACAACATTTCCATGTATTTATGTGGTCAAAGATTTACTATACATATGCACACCCAGTCATGCAGAATATATCTCAGAAGGTTTTCCATGATAAAAGTACCTCACTTTCAGAGTAGTCTGTCATATAGGTAAAGGTAAAGTTGTCCCAGTCCATGCCATGAAGTCCCACAGGGAGAGTAGCAATGTAACTCCACTTGTGTTTAATCTTGGCACTACGTGGAGGTAAGTGGTCAAATTCATGCCCCAGCTGCTTTACTCCCAGAAAAGAACCCCAGTACCCGTTGATTAGGAGGCTTGGTGGGCGCCGGAGCCAGTCTGAAAATGTTGGAGAGCAGAAAAATCTCTTGCTCCTACCAGGATTTGAACTGTGGATTATCCAGCCAGGGTGCTGTGTCTATAATTTCACCAGCAGAATTGTGACATGCAGTGAACAACATGTTCATTACACATGACATACATGTATTTCCAGCACCTTCTTTAAATATGATGTGTAAAAACTAGTATTAACTGCAGTGCATTGAACTGAAATGAATGGACCCCCACTCATGGCAAATTGGAATAGTGGTAAGAAGTGAACAACAGCATTGTTCAAATAAAATAATTACCTTATTTATGCATGTTTGTATGTATGTAATAAAATGTGTATCGCACTAACTCCATGGAGAAGGGTCCTTGAGAAATTAGTAGTTGCTCAGGGGCCAAGAAATACGCCCTCCTTTTATGGAGCTGCAAAGGTTATTGCCATGTCCACGTAAGCCTGCCACTGGTCCCAATCCCAAGTCAGGTCAGTGCATTCCAGATCATATAATGGTGAAAAAAAAGGTAAATTTTTCTTGATTTCAGGCTTGACCCTTGAACATGGGACCAATATGTAGTGCCAGAATGTCAGTAAACAATTACCACACAATGCCAAGGCAAATAGAGAAAGTAGAGGTATAGCTCCACTAATTTTTAACTTGGCACTAGATGGAGATGCAGTCGACATCCTTGCACACTGATTTTCCAAAGACTGTTTTTATGCTACCCTCTAATCTTTGTTTACGTCTCCAGATTGTCTTCTCCCCTCAGGTTTTCTGACTCATAATACGACAGTATACACTGTATATGCAGATCAGGACCTTTAAATTATTTTCAACGAAATTTTGTGTTTTAATGGTTTACATTCTCATTTCATAATTGGCAGGCCCCACATTTGAATATTCATCCAGAAATGGCCTATCCTGATGTTTTTCGTAGTTTACTTTCTTGCTGTATGAATTGCTGCATAGCAGCCTAAGCCTCAATTAACACACAAAATGGTCACTTTCTCCTACATACTTACTGAGTCATCAAGAACAGTTTTGTCCCTTTATTGGACTATAAACTCAGTTTGATTAAACCTTTGTTTTTTAAACTTGGTTTTGATTAAACTTTTGTTATATAACCTCAGTTTGATTAAACTGTTTTTCAATAACTCAGATCTATTCAATGCCATGGTTAAGAATGTGTGGAGCTATACATTCACACTGCTATCTGACTTCATGGCATGGTGCTTCATTAAGTACAGGAACAATTTTATGTTAAGTAAATCAAGAAATGATGTGGGTAGAGAATGTAGCACACACGGGGAAATGAGAAATGCACATAAAATTCTAGCTGCAAAACCTCTATGGAAAAGAAGATTTGTGTGACTTAGGCATTGATGGGAGAATAATATTAAAATATGTCTTCTATAAAGAAATAACTTTTGAGGACATGGACTGGATTCGTTTGTCTCAAGACTGGTTGCAGGGATATACTCCTGTGAACACACACTCATGAGCCTCCAGGTTTTGTGAAAGGGATTCTTAGATTAAAAAGAGTACTTTTCCTTGGAGTTAATTAAATGAAGAACCAAAAGGAGAATTGCACTTACTGACACGATGAAGGTATAGTAAAAAAGGTTGTGAAATGTATTTAAAATTGTTAAGCCTTTTTAAGCATTAGTGACAGGCATTTTTACTGACTTCAGTCAAAAATCCAAGCAGTTAGTTTATATTTGAGGCATCATGCTTTGAAATAATGGTCAGATATTTGAAAGGCCAGATATGGATCCAGTTCAACTTCTTTCAGAAAATGTGTTTTCATATGCACACACTATTACTTTGAGGTACACCGGCATGCAGACTTGTAGATAGTTACCAGTGTTTCAGAGGAATGTGCTGTCACAATCTTCAGGTGATTTAGAAGCTGTACTAAGGAAACTGCTGTCTCTATCTTCAAGCTGTAATTATTTGCTGAAGATGGAGTAGATGTCTCGGAAGCATCAGTAGCCACCTAAAAGTTGATGCAGTGCTGTAACCCAGAAGGCTACAATATGCATAGCTTTTCATTGCCATGGAAGCCTCAGATCTGGGACATTTCACTGTTACTGTCCTCATCAGATAACTTGATCTGCTAGCATGGGGGTGAAGAGGTCAACTGGTCGGGGGGAAGCACAACACACACAGCTCTGACCTTTTTCTCTTTGTCTGATAACTCACAGGACTCTGCAGTTTCATTTAAGCAATGGAGCGAAGTGTAGTGTCAAAAATTTCTTCCAGGGGGGTCTTCAAATAGAACACGTAAAATTTAACCTTAACATAAGTGATTTCGTTGCGACTGACAATGTACTCATACCCCAAACGGAGTAGATGTTTTTGGAACAGGTGTAACTTTGCCTGGCCATGCCAGCATCAGCCAAGCAGCAGCCAGACCATGCCGACTACAGCTGTGTGCAGTGTTAGGGAGCTCAGGTATCAACTTATCTGAATATATCCCTACTGTGCAAAAGTTGTGATTATTGTTTGGTGTTTTTGTTTCAGCATATTTCAGAAACCATAGGCACTTCTGAGGATTGCTGTGATTGTGGAAGTACCTTAGAGTGCAGATGTCTGACCTGCTGTAATTAACGTTTGTAATTATAGCAGTGTGTACTACCATGACGGAGAGCATGAACAAGTCAGTTTTTAAGCCAGCTTACAAAAATAAATGTAAGGCTCATGAAGGCAATGCAACAACTTTTATCGCTCAAGCTGCAAGATTAAAAATTCAGCAAGACTACCTTGATAAGGAACAAGCTATCACAATTAAGAGTGTGAAGCGTTTAGATCATCATGCGGCAAATGATGTAGCAACTACTCATAAAGAGATGGAATATCAAAGGTGAATGGCAGCTAATATTAGTGTATGGTTGTCATGTCATTATAAAGAATGGGGATGGTTTTTTATTTATCGTGAATGCTTTTTATGCCTAAAGGTAAACCCAAGGCACTAGTGAGGTTTTTGAGTGAAAACTGTATAAAGACTTACGTAAAAACTATTGATCATTATTTAATTGTATGTTACAGTGTTTAATTAAAATTTTCTTGTTCTTAGAAATGCAGGTGCAAATGCCTTACAAATAGCGAAGTTTGTGAATTTACGCCTGTGTTCAGGAAACATTCTGAATTGTTTCTTTATGCATTTGAAGTTGGCGTAATTCCAGTATGATTAATTCTTTCATCCAGGAGGACTAAAAGTAACAGCACTACTTAGGAACTTGGGGTTTTGTCATGTAAGGGTGTGTTACAGTTATATTTATTACCTCAACAGAAGTGGGAAATATTGGGCAAACTCTCCAGTTTTCTACATAACTGTCATAATGATAAAAGATGTTTGTCCCAACAGTACCGAGCCTGTTTGATTCCAGCAGGGAAGAAACTGGATCCCAGTGTTTGCACCCTCAAGTGTTCCTTGGCTTTTCCATCTTTATTATATCAGAATTGTTTTCCTTCATGTTTTCCCCATGCTTGAGGAGCTGTAGAATTCCCTGTGTATTCCAAAGTGTCATTTACAACAGCTTTCCAATAAAGTTTCTGGAATGTTTTGCCCATTCACCATTCAGCCCAGGCATTGTGCTTTGTGATACCCATTTCTGTTGATCACTGAAGAAGCATTTTAGAGGAAAACACATTTGATATTATGATAAGATGGAAGCTGTGGTGCACTGAGTCCTGGCTTATTGTTTTGAACTCAAACATGTGGTGTATTGCTGGGACAGATTTCTTATTTGGTCTGGTGACTATGTGGAGAAATAGAGGGTCTGTTTATTTTACCTTGTTGTTTCGGACATCTACATGAAAATGATAATTACCAGTACAAAATATCTTTGGACAATACTGAACTGTTTGTGTGCATTGTAGTTTGTGGAAGCATATGTATGTAAGTCCTGTTAGGCCTCTTTCACACAAGAGACCAAGTCACCAGCAGTTGGTCTCCTGGTGACTGAGAGTACATGGTAAGCAGTCATGGTTTCTGCATGGTAAACTGTCTGCCTGAGATCTACCAGTGACGGAATTACCATTGCCATTTTCCTTTTGTTACTTCAAGACAGGGGACTGCTGGGAGAGTGCAGAACCATGCAGTTGTGTGTGAGCTTTCAGACAGGAGACAGCCTGCAGGGTGATTCAAAGCCAAATATTTGATGTGGAACAATATATTAGTTTAATCCTTCTGTGGGTGGTATAGAGTTCCTCATATTTGTGTTTTCTGTTTGTGAGGGATACTTAATAGTCTCATACAGTTCTTCAAAAGAGTTCATAGACATTCTAAAATAATTAGTCCAAAATACCAGTTTGTTTCACCTGTCACATACTATGGGGTGCACCTATTTTGTTGTTCTCATGTGGGGCCCCGCCCCCCCCTTGCCCATAGGGGCCACACAACAGTAAGCTCTTCCAATTGTAACACTGTACATTCATTTTTAGAGATTATAAGGATAGTCTCTTTGACATTAAAGCGGCTGGGTTCTTGTAGTTGCTGGGCTTGGGAAGGCCAGTTGTCAGGAAACATTTCCTGTGGGAGAGGGCTTGAAGCTGTTTGGTGACAGAAATACACTTCTGTATCTCACAATGAGAAGATTACTATGATTGTAGGTGTGTGACAGTGGTTAATTTACTATGCTGCAGTTATGTTGGGTATTGTCCATTGCCTGAGGTACCATATATGATATTTCAGGAGATGTGTGTGCTTCATCTTCAAGAGATTGACTTCGCTGTGACAGATATTTAACTTTTGATGTTAGCCACAGTGGTGAGAATGGAATCCAGATCTCTGTGACTATTAATCTTGTCTGTTATCTGTCAGGGCTCAACCAATTCTGGGCACCAGTTTGCCATGATGCCTAGATAATTTGTTATGACACCTGGTATTTCAGAAGTGCATACTGTAAAGTAAAGTAAAGTATTTTTTTTAATCCCAGTTTAACAAGCACATCATTACTAAATGGCTTCCACTTCGCCACCAGTGAATTAGTGTAAGAGCCAAAGTCGGTTTAGTATAATGTAAAAATGCATGAAAGGGTATATTTAAGTATATTTGTCATGGTGGTTGTGGAAGAGGGAGCAAAGGATGAAGGGTGCAGGACTTGTGGGGGTGAGTGGTTTGTGGTACTTCTCAGGTTAGTTGTATTTGTATTTTAATGTACAAGATGTATATGCAATGTGTGAGTTTTTATTTCAGTGTATTTCTAACACTTATTAGTTTTTAATTTTGATTTTGTGTGTTTTTCAGGGTGTTTTTTATAAAAAAAAGTCTGCAAGAAATGGTGTCATTTTGGAGGAATGCCCACATTGTGTAGGAATGTCTTGTGATTTATTAGAGAATCCCACAATTGGCGTGACAACAGTAGTGGAATTTTTAACTTTGTTAGTTATTGTAACATAAATTTATGGGATAAAAAAAGTCTGGCTCCTAAGTTTTTTAGCTGGCACCTAGATTCACAGAAAATTTATCATGCTCTGCTATCCTTTGTGTCACCCATAGTGAACACTAGCCATCATAGGACTAATATATTGGCAGCTCGTTGTCTGAGAGCTGGTTGAGCCAATTTTTGAACTTGTAGATGGAATGTACCTTAGACAGTGGATTACTTCCAAAATAATTGCAACTTGGAGTATGTAATCAGCAGGCATTTTTACCACTTCATTGAACACCAAAGTTATTTATAGTATGGATATGAAATGCCTTCTTCAGTTTCATTGATTGTAAAAACACTGTATATGGTGTTGCAAGACATATTTATTCACTGAAGAGAGTATGCAAGTATTTGTGTTGTAAAACTGTTGCTTTGCAGCCTTCAGACACAACTGTTCTTGCCATTCTTCATATTTCTTTTTTTATTTCATTTTATATGATCAGTTTATTTGTTTATTTATTTATTTATTTTGTACATTTTATGAATGTACGAGAGGTTGAAAAACGTACTGGATACAGAGTAAGTCAAAAACATAAAGAAATCAAACATGAAAATAGTGATCAAGAAGCAAATATATTAAAGTGCACTTAACAACCATGGTTCTAAAGTTACCAGTAATTACACTGAACTGAGAATTCAGTTTTTTCTGGAAGTTAATGAAATATGATGAACAGGTGTTGTAACTGTTAAAATCTCTTGTTGGAGATACCCAGATATTGGCTGTCTTGACTTTCTGTAGCTTTCCTCACTGCTTCCAGGCAAATTGTTGAATAGTACATTGAAAATTCACTGCCATATTTATAGTTCATAATCATCCTTTCCTTTAGTATGGGTAGTCGTAGAGTTTATGAGGGATTCTTAAGTGAACCAAGAGAAAAACACTGTAGTGAAAAAGGTTTTTTAATATTTCAGAATTTGTGATTTAATTTATTTCATACTGTTTTACTATTGTGAAGCTGGATAGCATAGTTAGTATAGTGACCAGACTATGGGCTGGATGATCCAGGGTTCAAGTCCTGGCCGAGGCAACATTTTTCTGTTCTCCTAATTGTCCAGACTAAATCTGGGGCCAACCCAGCCTTGTATTCAGTGGGTACTGGGGTCTTTTTCCTGGAGTAAAGTGGTCGGTGTGATACTGGGAACTCACCACCTGCTAATGCCGAGGTTAAGAATTTATGGAGCTATACATCTTCTCCCTCTGTATGTCTTCATGGCATGGACAGGGTCAGCTTTACCTTTTCTTGTTTTGTTGTCCCCATAATTTTTTTTTGTTTAAACAGAACTCAAGAGAGTGAGAGACTTCATCATTTGTCGTCGTCAATTTTACGGTCTTTGAAACAACTGAGAGCTGATGTAATGAATGAAGACAAACTTAGACAATTAGGTAAATTTTGACTTATGTAGTGAGATGCTAGTAGGGCTATCTTAACATAATGGCCAAAATTAAAACTTGTGATGTGGAGTTCAGTAGTTAGTAAACTTTCCCTTGTGTGATCTTACCCGTTGTCATGTTTTGTTTTACTGTAACCAGCTTTGATGTTCTTCCCTGTCTCTGACACATGCTTCTGCCAGCAGTCATATTTTTGCTGGAAGCATTCATGCAGGCCTCTTATAGCAACTTTCTTCAGTGCCAGCATGAGTATTTTTGCAACTTCTGCTGACTGAAGGGTGTGTCCCTGTAGGAGGTTTTTCATTCTTGACAGCAGTAATCAGATGCTAGAGTGAAGAAGAGGGAGACTCTTGAAGCCCTCTGATACCAGTATGATCACACACACGTAGCAAAAGAAGTGGTTACTACCTGATCTCAAAAGCAAATGTTCTCTTGAGACATGTTACAAACAGCAGAAGAGGTGAAAGAAGCTATAGTGACATCACTTATGAATGTTATTGGCAACTGTCTGCAGTTGCTTCTACAAGTAGCGTAAATGTGCAATAGCAGAAGGGAACTGCTTAACAGTGATGTGCAGTAAACTGTACCATGACACCGTCAAGCTTGCTCACTCACTGTGGCCTGTTGTACAATTCTAGATCGATGTCAGAGACACAAATCTGTTGAAGCCTTCATTTTTCTGTACCATCTTTGCACATTCAGAACCTGTAAATCTTCAGTATCATCCAGCCCCCTCCTTTATTCTGCTCGATATCATCCCTCTAGATATCCCCCAGAATGTTTCTTCACCATTTGATCATCCTTCATTCTTGCTGCATGTTCTAACCCATGCAATCTGCAGCAACATCCACTTGTGTATATAATTCTGTCAGTTTACTGTTTGTTCTTGTTCATTCACTATCTCTGTTGGGACCAAATGTTCTTTGCAGTGTTTTTCTTTTGCATGTAACTAACAGTCTTTCTTCATAGATGCCATGTTGCTGCAGCATATATGGTACGTTGCATTTAAATAGAGATATAAGCACACCCAGGCAGAAGGTCATGGTTGTTTTTACTTTGCCATGTGGAATGAAGGTAACACAGTGTCTAGCTTTGGCATTTTGTATGACTAAATCCTATACTACATTAAATACTGTAATTGATTGAACAACAGTCCCCTGTCCTCCCTCTATACTAAAAAGCAGCATAACTAGAAATGCAGAAAGAGTAGTACGAGAATATTATGGTTTTCTGGGATGTGATTCCATCTTCAGGTTCGGGGTAAAGAAGTTGGGGGGGCGGGCCGGGGGCGCAGCAGGTTCGTAGGAAACTTACGTGGCTTCAATTTCAGAAGATGGTAATCTGCATTCACTGCTGTGAGAACTTCACATCTCATGATGGCAAATTTGATTCAGAATAGTCCTTCTGGATAGCTTTATGGTAAGACAGGGGTTCTGATTTGACAGTGTTATTGGATGTATACTTATGTGGGACACTATTGTGTGACAAGTAACATTGCTCTCCTTATTCATAATATGGGTTGATTTTAATAGTATGAAGCCCATTCCCTTTTTATAGCAAACTTGCTTTTACTTTGTACATCTGTTTTCATAAATTTTCTAAAAGCAAAATTATGTTATCTGATGTGGAGGGGTGCCACTACCAAAAATGAGATTGGTGTTGATTTAAAATTGGATCTGAATTGTTTGGTGCTTTGATAGTCACAAATAGCCAGTGCCTTTGAACTGATTTTGACAGTGCATTTATGTAGACATGATTTTGTACCGGTGATTTGAAGATCAACCATTGTATTTTCTTGCTTTTGGTGTTTGTAATATCAATAATGCTCCAGTTATTAGCCAAAATGTAGTTTTCATCTGTGGGACACATCTAACTTGCATATTTTTTGCTTTGTGAATGTTTTTGCATTTCTGGCTTCATCACAGTAATAACCTGTAAAACTTAGCTAGGCATATAACACTTGGCTTGAAGAGAATTAGTCTAAAAATTTTGTATGATTTTTTCTGTGTGTTAAAAATGAGGCTGTGATTATGTATAAACTTCTGAAGGGTCCTCCAAATACTTACGCACCAAGAATTAAATACATTACTTGAATGAGGCAGAGAATGAACATAGATTTTTCCTTGGCCATCTGCCTAACATTTTCCTTCCCTCTGCATGCGATTGCCCATTCCTACCTATTGTTGCTCATGGTGTCACTCAGTTTGCATACTTTGTCACTGGTTTTGGTGGATGGTAGGTGTCCATTGTAGGTAGCATGTGGGAACAGGTGCTTGCAGGAACTTCTGTGGGTAATGTGGAAGAGCAGGCAGCTGAGTTAAACTCTGTAGATAGCATGGGGATCAGGCAGCTGAGTTAAACACTGATTACCTGTGTTTATTCTTTGCCTGACCTGAGCATAGGTCAGGCTTACCCTGTAAGCAAATTCTGGAATGGTATCAGTCCTCAACTGTTTCATTCCATGTTCTTCCCAACTTGTCACTCATGATTATTGTAACACATCTCATATATCTAATACTTGTGTAAAAAGTACCTGTAACTGAATGTACTACATTATCTCCCTAGATTTCAGGTCACATTTTGCCGGTAGTAACAATTTTCATTTTATCGGTTTTAAAATGAATGTTGACATCTATGTGCAGCAGTCCTTCCATATCATAAAATGTATGCATTTGTGTTTCTTTCAGAAATTGAATATTACCAAAAATGTGTATATGATCTTGAAAAGACAATAAGGAATTTCAATAAGGCCAACAATAAACGGTAAGCTTCAAATTGATAATGCATATTTAGAAACTACTAAATTAAGTACAATTTATGTATAAGACTGTATTTTCTTCCGTTTAACTTCTGTGAATGGAGGTTCATGTGTTATATTTGTACAGCATTAAATTTGGATAACAGGTTCTCTCACTGACTCCAGTCAAGTGGTGTTACAGTATTGGAAAATAATCTGTGCCTTGTTCTTTCCATATACTGTCCAATCCAAGTGTCCAGTCAACAGACTGATAATATATAGATGACAGTAGCATCATTCTGTAATTAATTATAGCAATGAAGAGCTGTGTAAACTGTCAAGAAATTTCATTATGTAATCTATAATGCTGGGAAAGCGCTGTCGAGTTTGTGGACTACTTGGCCCTGAAGATGAAGCACTGTCATCCTTCAAAGCATTAGTAACTATCTACCAATCGACATGGCATAATTACACGGCAGAAGACTTTTGAGTCATCAGCTCCGGCACTGTGAGAACCTCATACCTCAAATGAAAATTCTGCTTCATGATTCACTTTGATACAGTAAATTGCTTTCAGTGACAATATTAAGAGCACAAAGTCTTTCAACGTAGCAGATTCAGATGCAGTCACTAAGAGGATTTTGAATTGTGTACTTGTATGTTGGTATGCTTATAAATAATGTACCAGCGTAATGTATCATTTTTATCAGGAAAAAATGTAACATTTTAAGAGCATGAATAATACAGGTAACTTTCGTTTTATGCCAGGGTTACATTCCTGAAAAACGGGCAAATCGAACATAAAATCCCCATTTAAAACAATGTATTTCCTGGGAGTTAGGGGACTGATAACCTCATCCTATATAGTGTATCACTATTCCACTGGTGGACATACACACCTGTAGAGTATGTATGTACTGTATATGCATTATATACACATTTCTATACAGTATACATACATTTTATACAATATATTTATTTATTTCGAATGCCGTAAAAATGTAAAAGATTCACATCCACAGTTCTTGGTACGGTTCATTCGGATAGGACTGTCGTAGTCTTGCTACACAAACACTTTAGTTCCTGACTTACCACTTTCTTTGATTCTTTCAGCATTATCACGAATTATATGTACGATACCGTAAGCGGATCTAACATTACGGCATATATTAACAATTCGTTCACCTTTTTCACGTCGTATTATTACGCGTAATTTGTCTTCGACACCGATCGTCTTCCCCGATTTTTCACCTGAATTGCAGTAGGTGATGCAGATTTACGTTTCTAACTCATATTGGTAAGAAAAGCTAATGCTGTTGAAAAGAAAACTAAATGAGCCACATGGTTATAACACCGACAAAATCAGTCCATACACGTGACTGATGGCGTGACAATGACGTCACTTCCTGCAGCCTCCTACAGAAGAAAACTGTGACCATGCATCGTCTATGCCAAATCGCGTGAAACTGAAAATTATCGAGTAAATTCGGTAAGTGCGACCACGGATCGTCTATGCAAATCACGTTAAAGCGATTATCATCGCGTAAATTTTAAAATTTGTGTAAATTTTCAAGTCGCGTTAAAGCGAAATCGCGCAAAAGGGGAGTTACCTGTATATTTGGTTTACAAATTTATATGCCAAAGCACTTTGTCTTTGCCCATAATATACGAGTAATTGTTTTCCTTGTCAGTGTCACAGCTAAGATCATCAAGATGATATAACGTGGATTAAGAAATTGAAGTCCATTCTTTAATGTAAAAAGATTGAGAATAAGCACTCAAGCCACACAGAAATTCTATCACAATACTTGCATATCACTTTAACAGCCATGGCTTCTATATGTACTGGCAGAGGTATACATACATATTTGCTTTTGTTTCGGTTCTCTGTTAGGTCTGCAGTAGGAAGCAGAACATTGCATTTTGGTATACATTAGATAATAACATTTGTGTTTTTTATATAAATTTGGAACAGTGCAAAGTCATGAACGTGGTACAAATTTTGTATGAAATGTTTACATTGAAAATTATTGGTTTGAGAGATGTAATCTTAACAAACATCAGTAGCATGTCTACATGTTTATGTCAAGAAATAAGGCAATGGTATAAGACAATTTCATGCTGTTTGTTTAGCCTGTCATTTAATTTGGTTTGTATTTTGTCTTCTCTGCAGATTTCAGAAACTATTAGAAGAAGAGTGTGCCTTGTCCAATGAACTAAAGAGTCTGGAAAATAAATATGATGATTGGAATCGGGCCGTAAGCCCATCTTTACTGAACCCTCCAGTGAGAAGGGTTTCAAAGTTATATATTTCAAACACTGGCAGTACAAAGGAGGTAAGTTAAAAAACCTTTGCTTTCAGATGTTAAGATTACAACATAATTTTACAGTTGTAACTTATCCTCCCATAGTCATTCCCATTACCATCTTTCTCCTGAGCTTTCCAACATTAGGAATGGTTGGTCAGTTATGAATATTCTTACTGAAGGTCACAGTGTAGTGGCTAGTACTTTTGCTTCATATGTGGCAGATCCCAAGTTTAAGTCATGGTCCATAGACTGGCCTTCCTGTCTAAGGATTTTGTGTTCTTTCTCAGTCCCTTCAGGCCAGTACTTATAAATGTGTGTAGATGGGTGCTGTAGTACAGGCTTATCTGTAATGAGCAGGAGTGTAATATGATCTCAGTTGTAGTGAGCAAATGCTATCTCTGAGTTAAGTTTACAAACACTAGTATGTATATTTCACGTATATAGCAGGCAGACTTCATGAATATATTGAGCAAACATTGTCCACTCAGCGTTGTCTTATTTGTGGTAGTCTACTCCTTCAACACTGAGTGGGGCGTGAGCTCCCTCTGTTCCCACATCTGATCGGTTAGTTTCCTGGGTTCACGAGCCCATCCTTGCCTGCGGGGAGACTTCTGAACACAGCTTTGTTGTACAAAGATCTCTTTATTAAAACCAGGAATTTATATGCAGAAGTTTGGTTGTCCTCACCTCCCCTAAGCACACCCAGTCATCATTTTTACAGCTGCTAGGTAGTTTTGAATAGATGGGGGCTGGGGGAAAGAACACTGCTGGCACTATGTATATTCTCTGAACCAAAGACACCCATTCTCACATAAAGGTTGGGAGCACACTTCCTGGAATGTGTGTTCACAATTACTCACAACAGGGGGTGGAAATTTTGCTCTTCACTAAGCAAAATATTTGTGACTAAAGGGAAGTATCTACATACTTACAAAAAACTGAGGGAAATATGTGCAACTGCCCCCACTTTCAAATTATTTTTGTAAAGAAGGGAGTGAGTAATGATGAGCTGCATGTAACTTTTTTATGTTTACTTTAAATTTTTTCAGTTTATGTACATTTTTATGTTTTCCTTAAAAACCTTAACCATGTTCTCTGTTTATGCATGCTTTTACACATATATTTTTACTTTTACTATTTTACCTTTATTGTATATGTGCAGTTTTTACATTTGTAGGTATGAGTAATGACAGGATCAAGCAAAACTATCCATTCTAGTGGCACTTGTTATAACCAAGTTCAGTGTTACAGAGTCTGTTTGAAAATTTCTGGGTCTGTGCATGCAGCCTTCCTTTAAAATCGTGACAGCCACGTGATGATTGGGCATCATTTAGTAGACTGTGTTCTGTTGCTATTTTCCCTCTCATATGAACATGTTTGTTGTTCATTTAAAAAAAGAGTGCATCGGCAATTTTTTTAAAATGAGTTGTTAGTGCAAAAGCAAATCTGTGTGAAATTTTGTTACAAAGTGGGGAAAACTAGTAAGGAAGCTTACAGTTTGTTAAAAGGGGCATTCAGTATTGTTCTTGATGCTTATTCACACCACTAACTGATGAGAAGTCAATGAAGTCAGTGCCTTGGTGCATTCAGGTTGACAGTTAGTAGTACAAGAAATGGTGGAAAATGTGGGAATATCATAGGATTGTGTTTGACAATGTTGACTGAAAATTTTGGGATGCAGCTGGTCTCCTCAAAATTTGCCCATGACTTCTGATGGTTGAACAAAAGGCGAACTGATTGAAGATTTGCACAGACCTTTTGCAACAACTTGAAGTCGGTGAGAACTTGATGCAGTGAATTATTATGGGTGATGAGGCATGGGTATGCAGGTATGATGATGTTGAAACAAAGCAGCAATCTTCATAATAGTAGTAAAAATCATCCCCAAGGATGAAAAAAGTGCAAGAGAGCAGGTCAAGTTTGAAGACAATGCTCATTGTTTTCTTTAACTAGTGAAGTATGGTGCATTATTATTGTATTCCTAGAAGTCAAAAAGTGAATCAGGAATTTTCTGTGACCGTTTTACAGCATCTGTGAGAAGCAGTGTGAAACATATGACTGAAACTTTGGCAGAAGCACAGCTGGTTTCGTCACTGTAACAATACTGCCATGCACATGGTGGTGACTGTCCAGAAGTGCTCACACAAGACAAAATGCCAGTGGTTCCACAGCCATCCTGCTGTCCTGTTCTCCTTCCAGCAGACTTTTTCCTGTTCCCAGACTTGAAAGTTAGTTTAAAAGGATGTCAGTTGGAATCAGTAGAGGAAATATAAGAAAAATTGCTAGAAAGCTGAATCCAAATGTTTCAGAATTGTGTCCAGAATGCTTGAAACAATGAAAACATTGTTGGAATTCTTATTAAGGGGGTACAGTCTAAAGCAGAGCCTGCTCATAGAACACAAATGTACTGCACAGCAACCAGTAATGCTGTCTGCTCTGCAGTACTCAGTCATGCAAGCCCCATGTTAATGTGGGACTGTGTGGTGTAGAGCAGACATCAGTTGTGGCACAGTAACTAATGCCAGTACCTGCTCTACTGTACTCAGCTCCATGTTTAAAAGACTCTGTGTATTAACGCATGAACATGCTATTTCAAGGGAGATAATGTTTAAGAAAATTTATCTGGTACATATTGCATTTTGTTTAATAAATCCATGAACTTTTTGAACAGACATCATATTCGATGAGAGCTTCCATTTTCATCATTTTCAGTTGACCATTCTTGGTAATCAGTATTTATAACCTGTGCAGTTAATAAAGCACTCTTAAATAAACATACAAAATAAACATAATTGTTTCTTGGTATTACAACCCAAGCTGAACAGCAAAGGTTTTGTAACTTGTACAGGAATTGAGGGTGTCACAATAGTGCGGATGAAGATTCCAGTTTTTTAAAGTATGATGCCGTGTTCATTGTTATGTACAAACCAATGAAGAGAGAGGCATCAGCTTCCTCCAGAACATTGAACCTGTATGTCAGTCTGCATGGCATCATATGCTAGAAGACAGGAGTCATCAGTTCCCTGATTCTTATTGAGACAAGTGGTAGGGATTCTGGCATGGAGGGTCATATCATCGCAAGACCTCTGCTGTGACAAGCCAATACAAAAGCAGACAAGCAACTGTGTGGCAAGTGGAATTTGAATCCATCAGTCCAGTGTTGAAGTGGTGTCATACAGAGTATGTCTTAAACCTTGTGGCCGTGGGCATTGACAATGATATTACTAACAAGGTCTCCTAACAGCTTTGAGGAATCTTTGTTATTTATTTTGAAAATTACACCGAATGAAGAATACTAACAGTGTAACTGAAGTGGAATCAGTGCATTTGAGTGATGCTGTGTTTTTCCCCTTCTTGTTTAGGAGGTGTCAGCCTTCCAGAGGTTTCTTCAAGAGACTGGAGGACACACTGGAGGTTGGGCTGAAGACGACCATCATTTATTTCTGCAACTTCGTAAGAAACATAAAGGAAAAATAACATTTCTCAGCTTGTTGAAGCAGCATCTCCCAGGTTAGTTACAGTATGGAATATTTAATGGTATGAGTAGTGTTGTGAACTAATGTAATTTAGGTGAGATCTTCACTCTTCTGAGATTTTACACAACGTATATTGGTAGTTAGTAATATAATGTAATGTTATGTAATGTGAGGTTTGAGGTTCTCACAGTGGTGTTGATGAAGCTTTAAGTCATCTGGGATGTTATGCTATGTTGACTGGTAAATACGAGGGCTGATTGAAAAGTTTTAAGAATGCTTCTATTTCTCTTTCCCAATATTAGATGTGGCAACACTGTACTAGGTCTTGTGAAAGTCATACATTGACATGTCTGAACCTGCAGTTGGACAGCTGTGGCCTTCAGTAGTTGGTCACAGCGAGTGGAAGCACCTAGTACGTTTTGTCATGGCGGATGAGGAAGACGTCTCTGTGAAAATACAGCAGTGGTGTGTGATTGAATTTTGTGTTAAACTTGGGAAGAGTGGTAATGAAACACTTGAAATGTTACGGCAAGCATGTGGTGGTGAAACACTTAGCCATGCTGCAGTATTTCAGTGGTGGAGGCACTTCAAAGACGGTAACACGCGAGTGATCGACAAAGCATGTTCTGGCAGGCCAGCCACTGTGGTTACGGATGTCAGTATTGCCAAGGCTATGTGGAGCTGTTGGAAAATGACTGAAGGCTAATGTTACGCTAACTTTCGGCTTCACTGAACATCTTCGAATGCGCTCAACACATTGTGACAGAGATACTGCAAATGCGTTGTGTGTGTGCCAGGTGGGTACCCAGGAATCTCACAGAAGAGCAGATGCAATGACGAGTTCAGGTGTGCACGAACACTGTTCAAATGTCTGAGATGATTCCGAATTTCTTAACCTTGATTGTGACGTGTGACGAATCATGGATTCATCATTATGACCCGTTATCAAAACAATGGTCAGGTATGTGGAAACACTCGAATTCACCACCACCCAAAAAATTCCGTTCATCTCTCTCGGCAGGTAAAGTCATGCTTCTGCTGTTCTTTGATGCGCACGGGATGATCTTACAGCCCAGGGTTCCCCATGGGCAGACAGTGAAGGGCGGCTATTATGCAAATGTCCTGAAAACCCATTTGCATGGAGCCTTGAGGAAGAAAAGACCGGATTTGCTTAAGAAACAGTGGTTTTTGCTCCAGGACAATGCCCGGCCACATATTGCTGCTGTGGCATTGGCAGCACTGACTGAAATTGGTGGGACAGCACTAAAACATCCTCCATATAGCCCGGACGTAGCGCCATGCAATTTCTGGGCATTCCCAACACTGAAAAGACAGCTGTGCAGAAAGAGGTTCTCTTCAGATGATGAAGTGAGTAACGCCATGGCTGCAGTGCTAAAAGGGATGTCGCAAAACAATCTATTTCATGTGTTTGAATCGTTTATAAAACGCTGTAAGAAATGTATTCAATGGGAAGGACGCTACTTTGAAAAAGAAAAAATTTTAGGGCCTGTAGAGTCATCTGATTCTGAATAAAAAAATCAGTCTTGAAACTTTTCCATCAGCCTTTGTAGTTACCAGCATTTTCAAGGAGCACACGGCCTTTGAAATGAGACATGATTTTAAATTAGGCTGTCATTTGTAGGTTTTAAAATGTCTTTAATTTTTTCTCTGTTTGTGTGGATAATTTGGAGAAGGGTAATAATTATATATAAGCTGTACAAATCTAAGGTTTTAAAACATATTTTTAGACCCTTAAAAAGTATTTTAATATTAAATTGTCAGTGTAACATCAATTCATTGTTGGCAGAAGTAGTGCAGTCTTTTACATGCTGGTGGGGACTTACAATAGTGCAAAAGCACTATTTTATTCTGTTCTGCATTATTATTATTATTATTATTATTATTATTATTATTATTATTATTATTGGCATGTGCATTGTCTGAGCTGTATTTGATATGCACAGTGTTCGAGAAGTTCGCTGTATTTCTGTGTTCAGATACTTCTGTTGTTTTTGATGTCAGTAGCTATGGTGGAGGTTAAATCCAAAACATAAACTTATATGAGAAAATTACAGGACTGCTAGGTGGATCCTGTTTTACTTGCTGCCCCACATGAAATTAAGAAATATACTTTAAGAATTAGCGCTTTCTACCAGTTTGGTTACATAAAACCCAGTTGTGCTTGTGGAAATTATCTGTGTCCATTTTTAGGAGTGACTATATTTTCTTGTTGTATGCGAAGTGCATTGAGTTAGAAACTTAAAGTTTATATCTTTCTGACTTCCTGTTAGCAGTTGGTATGTGAAGTGACTTTGAGGCAAATTACTGGTGTTACGTACTACTGGAATTGGGCATAGTAGTTATGGGTAGAGTCCATGTTCATAGTTGAAGAATATTTTTTTTAAGAGAGTGTTTGCAGTGGCTAGAGGTGTTTCTAGCAGTGATACATGTAGCTGTAAATCATCTGAGAGAAAAATTCAGTATGTGTTGTGTACGTGGCAATTACTTTGATGATTGTTTGCTCCTAGAAAGATGAGCCTGACAGCCAGTGCTCACCTGTGCCATGTATACGGTGCACAGTCAAATCTCAGAAACTTGGTAGCTGAGTTGCATTCAAAGGGAGTCAAGCCTTTGAGCTGGGACCTTGTCACCACCACAGGTTTTGTCTTATGCATATCATGTTTGCATCTGTCAGGTTTGAGTGATGGGACTTTTTGCCGTCAGTACATTGATGTAACTTGTGACCTTTGAGATCAGGACAGCTGTTTCAACTGGTGTGTTTTAATTTCTCCAATAGTTTAATAAAAAGGTTACTTTTTTATTTAAATTGGTGAACATTTTCGAGATAAAGTATTGTATTTTAATGCCATGAATATTAATTGCTGTACTAGGATTTAACTAGGAACCTGTGCTGAAATTGTAACTAGAAATTGTATGGAAAATTAAAATAGCAATGCAAGATACTTTCAAACATTCATGGTATATTTTAAGCAGTATATATTTGTCATAGATATCTCAGCAGATGATATGTTGCTACATGAAGATTGGTTTCAACAGTATGAAGTTCTAAAAGCCAGACAAAAGAAAGCCATTCAAGAATGGAGAATTTCAAAAGACAAAAACAGCCAAAAAAATAACAATACAAAGTCTGAACCACTGGAATTGCAGCAAAGAAGTAAAGCAAAATACCATGAGGACTCAGCAGAGAAGAAGCAGAAAATTGAAGAATGGAAGGTAATGTATATCTGATGCATAGTGTGTTTGAGAAAGCACAGTAAGAATTTGATATTACAGTACATGGAGTCTAATGAGTTTTAACATACTGCCCTGTTGTACGCTTGGAGATTTGTGCTTTGAAGCGTTAATGTAATTGAGAATCAATTTGATTGGCTATCTATGTTAACATGTTTTCTCCTGTACTTGATTTTGGTCATTTGCTGTTGCTTTATCCAAACTTCTTCTCCATCCTAGATTAAATAGTAACATGCCAAGACATGTTAAAACACTTCTCGTTTAGAATTAACTTTTTGCACATAGCTTTCTTTTTCCTCTGTCACTGCATTGTGTATCTACATAGCTACATTTTGCAGTTCCTGTATGTTCTGTTACTATATAACATCTTGCCTGAATTTTAGTTGAGGTGATTCTTTTCTTCCATTCACTGGTTGGTGTGGGCTAACTCGGCACTGAACTTCAGGAAATGTAGCAAAAGTAGATCTTGACTGTTACATACCTGTCTGGTGAGATGTTTTGTAATTCTGAAACCTCACATCACATGTTGATACCATATTGTACCTCAGATTTAGTGGGGTAATCTTCAAAACACTCACTTTTTATTACCAAAATGTGGGGGATTGTAGGAATTAGACACTTACTGTGTGGAGTGGCGAGACCTTGTCAATAGTGGTAGAGATATGATCAGTGTTGAGTGTGTTGCCTTCAGCACTGTGATGTTACAAGTCTGTCAATAATGGTAGAAATGTGATGAGTGTCAAGTGTGTTGCCTTCACCATTGTGGTGTTACATCAATCAATGTCTGAGCACAAGGTTATTGGAAGAAATCCTCTCTGAAATATGTATTTGATGACTTTTATAATTTTGTGGATTCTGTTATGATATGAAGGGGAGCAACAGGAATTGTCCAACCATGGCATTGTGACGTTATCAACAGCCTGTCAAAAGTTAACATAAAAGAATGTGTCTGCTTGTACAGGACATGGACTTAGTGACTAGTGCTAGTGTTAACAGGTAACAAATTCCAAGTAGTTGCAGGTTTCAATAAAGAATGCATCTACCAAGTAAAAAGTGAGTGTGAATGACTTTGAGCAATAAAGGTGGATGGTATGATAGTGATCCTAGTAACAGTTGTGCTTTAAAGGGTGAATAAAATGTTGTCCCAAAAGTTAAACAGTAACAGGGAAAGAAGGAGTTGATCTGATAAGGACCAACACAAAATATACACATATCTGTCTATCTTTTCTGCTTGTCCACCACAAATATAACTGTTTCCAATGTGTGCTCTTTTATCTTACATGAACCTGATTACATTAACATGTGTTCTTTGAACATTTGATTTGTCATGCCTGTCCAGCAAGTTGAAGAGGTTAGTAAACCTTCCCCTCCCCTCTCCTCCACGCAGAATAGAACAAGTAACAAAATATTAAAACTGAAAATATTAATTTAAGTATTTGCAAAAGAATTTGATGGGGGAGGGAAAGGGGGTTATGTGTGTAGTTGAAAAGGTGGAGATGGCAAAATTGTTAGATGAGACAATGTCACACACCTTCCTGGGCATTATGAACAGTAGTAGAACAGATTTATGCATGTAAAGGAGAGTGTTACACATGATCTTACTTTCTGATGTACGTGTTGCAAGATGACAACTGGAAATGTGAACCAGTGGTGACAGATACATTGCTTGGTATTGGTGCAGTAGCTTAAGAAATGCATGGAGATGATGGTCTTTTGGGATGTGACACCACATAGTTTCATAGATGATGTTGGTACATATCTATCAAATTGCATCGCATTACTTCTCAGAAGACCATAAACTTCACCACAATGAGAGCTTCAACTGACAGAAATACACAGTTCAGCATGTATTGCTGTGTACTGGCCAGTTGTAGCTGGTAAGCAAGTAGGTGTGGCTGTGTTAAATGAGAACTGTGCTGTCAGAGATACTTTCCACATGTATGTGTTGATCAGTTCTTATCAGCATTCAAGGCCAGTAATAACTGTGTTTGTGAACTCAACATTTGCTGTATTGTACTGTTCTTCATTTAGCATTATATGGTTAAGAATAGAGACTGAATGGTGTGTATTATGTGATCAGGAGTCAGCTGTGTAATTTTGTTTTTAAGAAAATGTTGCAGTTGAAGAAAGAACTGGAAGTAAAGAAACAGTGGGAGGATAAACAAAAGGAAGTGGAGTGTGAACAAAAAAGAAGAGAGAGGCAGGTGTGCTCTTTTTCTTCATAGTGAATGATGCAGGTGTAGATAATTGATTTTGAAGTTACATACTACTGACCCAATTTCATTTTACCAAATGGTGTAATTAATATGTAAGTGTTATTTTAATTTGACCTGACAGTTCCCAAATTTTCAGAAACCACAAATCACAGCTATCAATACAGTTACATGACTTTGACAGGCATGAAAGCTTGCATCCACAAAATGTGTAGATGTGCTCTAACTTACATGGTAGTTCCATTTCAAAGGGAGGTTTCTAACTCAGACTCATGTAATTCAAAATTTTGTTACTTCTGTGCTTATACTAGCTTTATTTTTCATTAAGAAGTTTATAATTCAAGTGGCTTTAATACTATTCAGTTTATCTGTTTTTGTTTTAGGCATATAACTTTGATATTTTGTTATGTATTAAAAAAAAAGAGAGAACTAGGAAAGAACATGAGTTTGCATAGGGCAAAATTTGGGTTGGGTGGGTGATACCTGTTTAGGTATGTTCCTGTTTTTGTGCTCCCACTATATGACAGTTAAGGAAGTAAGAGGACCAAATTTGTCTCTTCAGATGCATGTGAAAGTATGTTCCTGTTTGTGCATTCCCACTGTATGAGGGATGAAGAAGAAGTAGAGGACCAAATTTGTCCCTTCAGAGTCAGCCCAGATTGTTCTGCAAGTCACAGTCTGTTACTGAATGTCTGAAACACATTCATTTCTGTGTGTGCATTTCTGTATGGATGTAATTGTGACATCTGATTCCAGTTTGGTTGCCCTTGAGACAGTTTGTTCCCAAAATGAATGGAGATAAATTTATTGAAATGCTGCTTTACTGTAGAATTCAAGTAACAGCACTGAAACTCCTCCCAGTAATAAAATTACAGAATGGCAGTCTAGTAAGGGCATGTTAAATGAAAGTTGATGCTGAAACTAGTATTCTATTGTTGCTAGAACACCAAATCTTCAGAAGTCTTAATTTCTTGTGTTTGGGACAGGAACTTCACAGTGCAGATTACCTGGGACTTGTCTGGACTTGTAAATTAAAAAAATTTTTAATGGGTTACATTCATGATGAAATTTGCAAATAGGATGGGGAAATTTGTTCATTGAGTCCTCAGACATATAGGAAACACTGGCAAATTCCTGTCCTATTTCATCCCCCAAAATTTATGAATTTTAAATCTGGGAATTATATTCTCTAGTATTAATATGGATCTGTGTGTGTGCGCGTGCGTGCGCATGCACACATACATGCGCATGTACACTCTAGTGAGAGAGAGTTATGATTTAAACAGGATGGATCTGTCATAAATGCTATTACTGCTACTTAAAAATTAAGCCTACTATATAAATACAACTCATATTACAAAATTCCTGATATTTAGTTATGTATATACATATTAGTATATACCAGCTACATGTGTCAGTATATACCAGTCTATGCATTAGTATATATCAGCTACATGATAAATTTCTATGTCCTTTTAATATTTAAAATCCTTTTGCATAAAGCAGTAACAGTGATGATATTTGCACCGTGTTTGACATCCAGCAATTTTGGGACTGACAAAGTAACAAAAAAGTCGTTATCAGGAGCAGTGTGAGTGAGGTTGTTTGCACTTCAGCCACTTGGGGGATTTCCCAAATCATGTTTTCCTTGAGTTGTACATTTCAGTGTTTGTTTTATGTAATCTCATCTTCCAGTCTTTCAGTGTGGTTAATCAGTCTGCTTTTTTATTCTTGTATTTAATTAAAATATGAGAGGTGTGTTTACAAAGAGTAGTATTATTAATTGCGAGCTTTAATGCACTTCTCTGTGTCTTTAAGGCTCAGAAGAAAGTTGAAATTGAACACTATAAGGAAGAGAAGCTTATTGAACAACAGTCTAAAATATTAAGTAAGCAGTTGAAAGATTTGCGTGAGGTGGAGGAACGTGCTGCCCAAGCAAATATTCTGCTGAAAGCCTTCAGGTAGTGATCTTACATTCTTCAGAGGTAATGTGTGTGTGTGCGAATCCTTTTAGATAGTCCCATGCATCACTTTACACTAAGACTGTGTGTCAGCAGGCAGATCAGTAATTGCTGCTATTCCAATTTGCTGTGAGTGGGGTTTAAGCACTTTAATTTAATAGACTGCAGTTAATAGTCAAAAAGAATTATATTATATAAATTATATTAGAAATAAACTAATATTAGGATTTTATTCACCATGTTTGAAAAGTGGTGGAAATGGTTTGTGGTGTTAGCTGGTGCATTATCTTGATGAGAAAAAGATACATGTTGCCTTGTTGTCTGACAGGTTTTCAAAAAAATAGCATCAACATGTGTTACATATTGGTACTAAGTTACAATTTCAGGTAAAATGTGGCCCAGTAATTTTAATTACACACATCACACACTGCACACAAATTTTAGTATCATGTATTGGAACTTCATGGATTTACATGGAATTTTATGCAGACCAGTATCTTTTATTCTGGAAGTACACATATCTTCTGAGATGAAACCAAGTTATTTTGTTAAGCAGAATGAGTGAGCAGTCAGGTTTTCCAGCATTTACCCCCTGTAGATACCGGTTCACAAAGTTCAGCCTTGCTTCACAATCAGCAGCACAGAATTTGTGAGGCACAGGAGTCATACATCTGTTTGGTTTGCAGGTTGCACCGACAATTTCCTAGGACATACCTCCAGTCTAGCACCAATTTTTTCCTGTTTATCCTCAGCATTTGTCTTCTGTGTGTTCTCTTACTGTCTAAAGTGGAAGCCATTGCATGAAACTTTTCACTTACTTTTAAAGTGTTTTCCCACTTGGAAGTGGCACATCTGAAAATTTTTTGTGAACTTGAGACATGTCTTGTAGAGACTGTACTTGGCATAAGTATGGTATAGGAATCTGTACAGTGACTGCAGTTGCATCACAAGAACATTGCAACCTGACCAATAAGCTTTGTGGGTATGAGCTGATGTGTGGGCTTGATGTAGCTGCCCAGTGGGCAGTGACTAGTGGTTGGAGCCATATAAAATAATGAAAATGTATAAGCTTGCTTCCAGTGATTTTATGCTTTTTTAAGTTATTTCAAGGAGTTTGAAACTATTTTGCACGTTACATGCACAAATTACCATTTAACTTAACATGTAGTTAAATTCTGTACTTCTTGAGCTGAAGAACTGCCAGGGACATGTTTCCTCTTCTTTAGTCAGTTAACTGTTAAATATTGAGCCACTGAAAACGTGGACTAGTGAATCCAGGTTACTGCTACATGTGATGAATTGTGCACTTGTATGAAGAAGGTACAAGGTAGAGGAGAAACATTGCACTCCCTGTTTTAGATAGACTTTGCCTCATTTACTTGATGGATTTAACCTTCATGATTATTGTGTTTCAGGGAGCAGGATCAGTTATTTGTCACTCGTCAGCTGTCACGACGTAAGCAGCAGACTCTGAAGATAGAGCAGAGGAACAAACAGCTTCAGACTCTAAAGCAGGAAGTGGCTGTAGACAGGGATCCTAAACGTCTTCTGAGACCTACAGCTACTTGGCGTGAACGTTGCAATCAGAAGCCTGAAAGTAGCACATTTAGTCATGCAGTGCCAGTTCTTCATCTCCGGAACATGCCTCACTTGTAAGTGGTAATTTGTGAGACAAAGAAATAGAAAAGTCTGTGAAAGTAATACTTTGAGTGGGCTGTAAGTTGGATCTAAATCTGTGCTTTTTGAGGGGTGTAAAAATTTTAGAAGCATACTCTTGATCCTCATGGACTGTCACACACACGATGCTGTTCATTATTGTAAGAAAATATTTACCATTAAATCAATACACATTGCAGTTTCCATTTAATGCTTGCCTGGAAGTCAAGGTGTTTGGTGCCTTATATCAGGGTTGTGTAAATTTGAAACACCAAATGGCTGTCTTAACATTGGTATATAAAAACACTGAAATTTGCAGCGGCAAACACTTTTTAGCTGCTCAGAAAGAAGTTCTGTGATTTCAGAAGTAAGATTTAGGAAAACGTATTCCTGAATATACTGTAAATTCTTGAGTTTTTTATATTGTAATCAAAAGTCACACCAGTCAAGTATGCAAGTGGAAATAGTTTCCGGAATATTATTTTATGCTAATTACCAGTAATTGTATTAATATTTAATTATTGATAATTTATCATTTACAGAGGGTTCTGGCAGTGGCATAATAGCATTAGTGTTACTGGTTTTCTGACTTTCCTTTGTTGGTGACTGAAATTAGCTTCGTGTAGTGGAGCCACTCGAATAGGTAACTCCTCACCTTTATGTTTGTGGACACGAACAGGTCCAATTTCACAAAATTATATTTTCTGTGCCAATGCCAGTGGCTGCATGGTCTAAGGTGTGGGTCTGCAGCCACTTGTTTGCTGGGATTGGGGTTTCAAATCCCGCTGGGAACATGGATGTCTGTCTTTTGTGAGTGTTGTGTGCTGTGCAGGTAGGGGACTCGTGTGACGGGCCAATCCCTTGTCCAGAGGAGTCTTACTGCGCGTGCACACGTGTGTGTGAGTGAGTGAGTGAGTGAGTGAGTGAGTGAGTGAGTGAGTGAGTGAGTGAGTGAGTGAGTGAGTGAGTGAGTGAGTGAGTGAGTGAGTGAGTGAGTGAGTGAGTGAGTGAGTGAGTGAGTGAGATCAAGTGCAAAAATAACCCTTTACAAATAGAGTGAGTAGGTAGAAAGAGATCGACACAAAGAAATGAAGAAAGAAAGAGAGAGAGGGAGGGAGGAAGGAAGGAAGGAAGGAAGGAAGGAAGGAAGGAAGGAAGGAAGGAAGGAAGGAAGGAAGGAAGGAAGGAAGGAAGGAAGGAAGGAACGAAGGAAGAAAAGAAAGAAAGAAAGAAAGAAAGAAAGAAAGAAAGAAAGAAAGAAATCCTGTTCAGAAGACTAAGATGATGGACAATGTCCAGAAACTCTGTGATACCTATCAGTAATTCAGTTCTGTTATAGATACATATGCACACATGTAACGTCCTTTCTAATTTTGCTACACAATTTTCAGTCAACATCAATTATAATGGATCCCAATGGGTGTCCTGAAGGGATCCATTATAACCAAAGTATGTTATATCTGAGGTTTGGTTAAATTATGTCTTAAAATAACATTTGAATTAATACCACTTAAGTTATGCTTGTTTTCAGTTTTATTGCAAATTGGCCAACGTTCCCTCTAATTTTTTTACATCTGCCTGGACCTGCTACTGCTCTGAGCAGAAAATTTTTACACAACCTGACAACTGCACGGCACCTTAAAAGTTTTTTGTGACATGCATAATGAGAAAATTCCAGCTTCATGGCAACAATTTAGTTTATGTGGGAGCATTTCAGTTACTGCGTGGCTGTGCACTCACACACCTTGGAGGGAACATTGATATTGGTGTGAACAGATACATTTTGCACATCCAAAAACACACAGTACTACATTCCTGAACCCTTGATGTAAGACGTGGAAGAACCATGCACCAAAATACCTGAAGGCTCCCCTCCTTTATGCACCTATTATACGTGTTGTACAACATACTCAAAATTTTTAACCCCCTCCAGTGGCGCAAGAGCCCCTTGTGGGCCAGGGCCTCCTCATTATCATGGCTTCACGATCAAACTCAGATACACCACACTTCCGTAGGACTTTGGATGAGGGATCGGCCCAACGCAAAGACCTCTACCTAACTACACACAACACTCACAAGAGACAGACATCCACGACCTTGCCGGGATTCGAACTCACAATCGCAGCAAGCGAATGGCCACTGCCCCACGGCTTAGACGGCATGGCCACTGGGATCTGCCAGAATTTTTAAATACTGTACATATTCACACCTGGTTGGTCAGCCAGTATTGATACGTATCACTTCTTGGCTGAACAATCAGTTCTGTTTACATACAGTAAATAAAAGTCTTACAAAATCACTACCTGAAAGGTTACAAGTAAATGCACTAAAGTGAAACCGTGATTGATTTTTGACAGAGCACCCTGCCATAAAAGTCCTCACATTTGTGCCAGGTTATCCATTATAACTGCTAATAGTTGGATCTTGCCTGTAGGAAAGCCAAACAAAGTGCAAAATTTACAAGTCTCCTCATTGTCTCTGGGTACAAAGTGCTATCAGATTACAGGTGCAGTCTTCATGTCACTCTGACGAGGGAGTCCTCTGCACTTGAACATGCTGTAACTGTTGTGAACTATCCATTATTTTGCCAACAATGGTATAGCCGAGGAAAATCGACTCTTGGGGAATGTTGGAGAAGTCCGATGTAACTGAATATCCGCTATATGAGAGACCAGTGTAACCGAGGTAGTTACTGCAATAAAGCACAGGGAAATGGCTGGTGAATGAAAAAGTAATCCCTTATAACCGAAGTCTGTTGTAACCGAGGCAGGTATAACCGAGGTCGACCGTATTTGATAGTGACAAGCATGGACACATTCATTTTTTCCTCCCCTCATCAATACTGTAGTGAAACTTTGTTGTTTACATCACTTCAGGTAGTGCTGACTGTCACAGCTCTGTACAGAATTGTGTGAAGGACACATTGCTGGCAGTCCTTGTTACTAGAAGCGTTTCTGTATGGGTCTTGAAAAAGTGCATTACCCCTGACTGTATGGAGGGAGTGCTACAGATGGCAGCGGCTTTCACTGTTCTGTATAGTGGGTTGTGATAAAGTGACCAGAAATCTGAAGTCCAGGCATGCATCCACTGATCAGGTTAATGTAGCCAAGGTGGACACTACAGTACTACTACTGTGGTATTTGTTATAATCTAGGGTGTAATGATAGTAAGGATAGAAAAGGTTAACTTTATCTTCTTTTAAGCATCATGTCACACTGCAAAGTTAAGGATGAAATTCCACATATTCCAGAGCTGGGTAATAAGTGAAAATGAGTGGCTAGGTTTGTGCTGCATCCTAAACCATGGGGAAAAGAGGTCATTGTGCTTTGTTAGAATGGAGGCTGAGTGACCAGTGTAGTTGGCTTCATCATGGCATCAAGAGTCACTATACCTGTTGACAGTTGAACCATTGGAGCTTATGTTGTAGTAACTCTGTTTAATTTTTTCTTTTTTATTTCAGAAAAGTGCCTAGTTGGAGGAGAGGTCTGACATGATGTTATTTTTCATCTTTAGTGACAGTTACTTTTCGTCTCATACAACATACCTTAAAATGGTACTAATGTGTCAAACAACATATCTTTGTACTCAGTCATTTGAAATCCAATGTACATATAAATCCAGAGTTTGTATTTTTGTAAGCAGCGTGTATGGTATTTTATTTTACTTTTTCTAATGTCTAAATTATTTTCCTGTTTTTAAATTAAATTAAATTAGAGCATTCCAGTGTACCGGTCTTTTCTCTTCCAGATCTGCAACATTTCATTCTAACCTGTGTGAAGTCCACTTTGTCCCAGTGGATATTTGATTTAATCCATATCTTTAATGCATATCCTGAGGATCACAGTTGACAAGAAACGTCACTTTGAGAGGATATTAACAAAGGTAAAGGTGTCCCTGTGCTTAATTGAGCACCATGTCATGAAAATACAGAGAGTGAACATACAGCCTTGTACATGTTTAACCTTGGCCGTAGATGGGGGTGAATGGGCCCATCTGCTTTGTCCCCAGGGGAAGATTCCTCAGTCCTTTATACAGGAGGCTGAGTGGGCCACAGATCCAGTTAGGGACCTGTGAAGAAGAATACTCTCGTCTGGAATGTGATGCTCTAGAGTCTGGCAGGAATTTACCATTGCTTTGGTGGAACTGCCAGCTCTTCAGTGTAGATGAGCATGTAATTTATGTGGATGTTGTTTGACATTCTGCATGTGCCACAGGTGCACAATTGAGATCGCCAAAACTCCAAAATCCTATTCCGCAAGGCTGCCAAGGAAATTAATCACCAGCCAAAATATTTGTGTTACCACAGGTGACTAGGGAATAATTTCTTCACCTCCTGTTTCCAAATACATAATATAAATTGTATGTAAGCCTAAAATCTGTATCATCATAGAACAATGCAATTGTGTGGTAGCACTCCTGCTTTATATGTAGACCATTACAGTTCTGATTCTGAGGTTGGCTATTCTGACTAAAGTTTTATCATGTTTTTCCTCAGTTTTTCAAGGCAATTGCTGGTGGAATGACTGTGCTGTTTCAGATCTTGAATGTGCAGTTGTGCATGTCAGGACATTATTTATCACCACACAACATGTAGGCGTCTGAATTTAATGTGCCCATACAAGAATAGAAATAAATACATGGCATCACCACATTTTTATTTATGAAGGCATCACCCATTTAAAGATGACTGGTTATCAGTTACTTGTGTGTGAATAACTTACAGTGGGTGACTGCTGCTGTACCTTAGTCATTCACACTCGTCATCCCATTCAGTACTGTACTTTCTAAGTAACTGAGATAGCATTTTTAATAAGCTGTTATAGCCAAAATGATGTTTGAATGCATGAAATGGGTTTCGAAAAATCAGGTCATTTATCTGTGCTAAGAAGAGTGAAAGGAATTTCATTTGCATACATTTGTACTCTCATTGGCTATGAACATGCCTTTAAAGTTCGCTGATATGTCTTATGGAAAGTTTATAAAAACAAGTTTCCACACTCTCCAATAAGCACAATGCAAGGAATAATGGCAGCCAAATATGCAGAAATAAACAGTTCTATTATATGTGCTGTTTAAAACATCAGAAGAAGGTAAAATGAAATAAAGATCAATTTTATTAAAGTGGCAATGGATTTTAACATATCTATATTTGCTAATGACCTGACCGTTTCCCCTGTCAGACGAAGACTCACTACATTAAACTTGTCAGCTATAATGTCCAAGTTCTGAGCCATTGGTGTGTTGCTATGTAAATCATGTTGTCTAGAAGATACGTAGGAAGGTTTCGTGCTCTATCTGTGTTCCAGATTTCACCTGCTTAGCCCAAGTGGTTCATTAGTTAAAACTGTCAACTCGGAAAAAAACATAGATATTGAGCAGGCAGGTTGTTGTGTATTCCGCAGAAATAATTGCTGTAATGATATTGCATATTTTTCGAAGGTTTGTTACTTTTCACATTTTTTGGGCTACACATTAAGTGACAGTAATGTTGCTCTCACTGACATTGTTGTCTCGCTTCTAATTCAGTAGTAACAAGCACAAAAATGCCATGTGGCACACAAGGTTTTTTGTTTGTTGTTAAAACCATGGTCTTTATTAAGCTGTTAGTTTCTTATGCACAGTGCCAGTGGTTATTACAGAATGTATTGTAATCACAGCTAAAATGTAAGTATTTGTAGCAGCAGTAGCATAGCTGGTGTAGTGATCAGGCTAAGGGCTGGTAAGCCTGGGGCTCAAATTCTGACAGGGGCAAGATATTTTTTTCTTCTCCAGAATGTCTAGATCAGCTCTGGGGCCCACCCAGCCCCTTGTTTCTTTTCTGATGGGTGGGGTGGGTAAGCGGTGGGGGCAAGAAGTTGACCACTGGCCTGCATTTAGTGTCGAACTTGAGAATCATTGGAGCAATACCTCTGCTTCCTCTATATGCCTTCATGGTGTGAACAGGAACAACTTTACCTTCACATTTAGAGAGGTAAAAACTGTGGCGTGCTAAAACACTAATCCAGAAACTGGCTAGGGTATGTGCTGGACAATCTGGGGTTTCAGTCCAGACAGACAAAAGGTTTATCTCGTTGACAGAATGTAAGGACAAATTCTCGGACCCATCCAGCCTCCTATTCATCAGGTACCCGGGTTCTTTCCCAGGGGTGAAACTGCTGGGGCATATTGCTGACTAGTTACCTCCATGCCAAGGTGAAGAGTGAGTGGAGCTATATGTCCACTCCCCTATCTCCCTTTATGGCATATATAGGGAAAACCGTATCTTTTTTTTGGATGTGGCCCACATAGGACTAGGTTTAATTTGTGAAAGCACCAGGATTTAGAATATCACGTCTGAATTAATTATCAATAATGTTATTATTAAAGTATTTTGTATGTTATTTTAAAGTAACATTACTAGTAATTAATATGAGCTTGATATCATGAATTCTGACTGGTGCTCATGTGAACTGAACCTAATCTGATGTGGGGCCACACTCAACTCCTCATGTGTAAAAAGAAATAATATTTTTTATGTCTAGATAAATTTATGTTTTGTTCATTGACAGTGGTGGCTGATGCATCTTTGACATCTTTTAGATTAATATTTCTCTTGTGAGGCTAACCGAAATGGAGCCGCTTGAAAATAGACTGTACTGTCCCCCATATAGAAGAAACGGTCATCCTAATCTAGTGGCATAAAGTTCTGACAAAATTTCATGAATCTTTATCAATTGGTTCAGAATGTCATGGGAATGGGAAACAATCAGGCGGATGTTTGATATGATACCATATATAGCTTCCTTCTAAGAGTAGAAGAGTATGGTAATAGTGAACTGTCACAATCCACACAAAGCTTTTTGCTTCCTACAGAGCGTGTTTATCATTGCCACATATTCTTGAGGTACACACTTCAAATTCCAAGGCTCAGATAATCTGACAGTTCTAGTTAGGCATTATATTTAATCTACTTTTTCTGGAATAGTCCCAGTTTTATGGGTTTTAAAGAACTCTGGCCCAGTGTCTTGCAAAATTCGGTTTGGGATGCCAAAGGTCCTGGGTTTATTCCACGTCATAAAATTGCAACATTTCTGACAATGTACAAGAAAATTTTGACTTTCCTGCTGTTGGAGGAAATACCTATAGGAATAGGACATGAAATCAACCAGCCACAAGAGGAGAGGAAGGTGTGTAGATTGGTGATATTTAGTCTGGACAGAGAGTGCGCTGGATGAGGAACAGATCTGCAAAGCAAAATAAGGAAATGAACTGAGTGTCTGACTTGAGTAGTATTCCTCTTATTGGTATTTCATTTTTGTGTCCGTGTGTCCTACATTTATCTGAGTTACGTCATTGTTGTAATATTAATAAATTCCTCTGCCTTTAACATTGTTTAGTGGGTTAAAAAATTTGTTTTCTTCCTCCCCACCACGCAACCTAAATGTTAAGAAGCATCCCACTTTTTAATTTTTAAAAAATGGATTTCATAATTCTAGCGTTTTCCAGCTCTTATGTCCATGGTTTTGGAACTGTGATGTGCCAGCCCTTCTGGCGGCATGTGAAATATTTATAGGCAAACGCCAGGAAAACTTATATTGACGGATCACTTGTTTATTTATACTAATATTTTTGAAAAGCAGTTTCATAAATTAAAAAGATATGTGGTACTTGTCCGTTTTGGAAAATCTTTTATATGAGGGCCTGTACACACACGCACGCACGCTCACACGCAGTACTGGTGTGTTCTTAAATTGCATACTTGAGATGTGTAGATACATTAATTTCTTTCACAAGTAACACCGTGTCGAACCTGTGTCTGAATGGGTCATTATGTGTCTGGCAGGAAACAGAAATTCTAAGGGGAGACATCCTCGGAAATAAATACAAAATTTTAGGCGGCAGTTCGCCTGTACTAATTCTTTAGTTAGAAGTAACATTGGTTTAGAGAACCATGCGCCGTGTAAGTGACCAGCGATTGGAGGGAACTTCTGTCTTACAGGACATTTTACGCTAACCCTATTTCGTAAAGGGTTTAAATTAACCCTTTAAAGACGAAGCGTATCTGTTTTATGTAAGGACTCAGTGCGTACCGCGCTGTAAACAGTCTCCACTTCGGTTATAAAAACCAGTCTCTTAATGTTTTATAAGGCAAAAGTTGCTGTTTGTTCTGAGATCCGTACAAAGCACATAAACGCAATGTGGGCACCACGTAGAATTTTTTAATGTTAAACTTGGTGGTATGTAAAGTTACCGCTAGGCTTTAAAAGGTTAAACCTTGGTCAGGAATAACAAACAGTGAAGTTATTTGTCTGAAAGAGTAGTATTAAAATTACAAAATTTAATCGTGTTAAAGTTAGTCGAATTATGTATCTTTAAATGAAAATGAAAGGGAGTGAAATTTCATGAACAGCAAAGACAAGGAAGCTTTTTTAGTTCCGTGGCCGTTCACCGCAAGGGAAGTGTCACGTCAGTCTGGGGTTATCCGTACCTTGAAGTGCGCTTACTAACACATGCTTACCGTCTTCTTACTACGTCGTCGTTACTTAATTGACAGTCGCTGTTTGCCGTGCCCGAAATCTGGTCTTTCTACTTCAGGGCGTATGTTTCAGCCTGGATTTGTAATGTACCTACAGAATTTGATGCAGAAATTGTAGTCCCTACCCTCTACATTAGTGCTTATTGCATGTTTGCCACAGAATGCGACGACTGTAGCCTCAACTGTTAGGCTGTCTTTGAGAATGAGGACTGCAATCTGCACGGCTGCACAGTTGGTTCTTCCAACTGAATAAAGAACTGGATGCAGGCTAAGGTACAAATGGAATTGGTGTTTAGTTTGACACGTGCTTATTTATATATTATGTTTATAGTTCACTTGAAGGCGGCGGCCGGGATTGCGTAGTCGGTATAGCGACTTGCTACGTGACCGATGGTCCGGAGTTCGAGTCCCGTCCCCGAGGCACACCAAGCCTTCTGAACAGTGGGTACCGGTTCTAATTCCCGGGGGTAAAGCGGCTGGAGCTTAGCATTGACCATCTGCTCCTCTTCTAGCGCCGAGGTTGTGTGTGGGTACAGCTATACCTCTGCCTCCCACCTATGCGTTCATGGCATGTTATAAGTTGACCTTTATCTTCGTATTTAAAGACGTTTTCAGTAACTCAGATTGTATAACGTCCAATGCATGATGATTCATGAATAATGAGTTGGAGAAAGGGAAGTGTGTTGGCCTAGTTTGATACACGGGGCGTACTATTTCGGAACATGCCTGGAGGTGCTGACAGTATCCCCGACAAAATTCAGCACTGCCAGCCGGTCTTCTGGCAGAAATTGTAACCTTGAAGTCCCGCACAGGCAAAAGCAGTGCAGCCCTATTGACGGTGACGGTGGGTGTGAAGCACCAAATCAGTCAAAAGCGGCTTGGAGTACAGGCCACTTAGAAAGCAAGGGGGTATGTTCATCAGACACGTAACTTGACTGTACTTCACAGAGAGTGGTGAATCGTAGTCCGGAGGTCAGGTCATTTTGCGGGAGGGTGCAGAATGCCAAACACTTACAAATTAAAAATCCCCCCCCCCCCCCCCCCCCGGTCCAAGAAATTAGAGTCAATTATCCATCTTTGTCCAGGGTAGTGGTGGTGGTGGTGGTGGTGGTGGTAGTAGTAGTAGTAGTGGTAGTAGTAGTAGTAGTAGAAGACAACAATGTAAATGTGATGACACACAACTCTTTTTTATCTGCAACAGGAAGGAATCAAATCTACAAGTTTTGCCTGATACAACTTGTTTTATTTGTTTGAAGTGATTGCTGAGTAACCAGGTCTTCTGGTTTGTTGCACCGTGTGGTTGGGTAATTGCTTCCTGACGTTTGGAAGGAAAATACCGCCTTCATATTCAGGGTTATGAGTCCGCTAATTAATTCATAATCTGAAGATGATGGCGGTACATTTCTTCAAAATGTCGGGAAACAATTATCCAACCACACGGCGCAACAGCCCGGAAGACCCGGTTACTCAATATTAAAACCGGTTTGCAGCTGATAATGCCTTTTAGCTTTGTGTCTTTTACAGTGGGTACTGCGGCAATGGTCCCGCATGTCTAGGCATCCAAATCTTTGGTGTAATTTCTCACGGACCAACTTCTGAAAGTCTGCTTTCAAACATGAAGGAACTAAGTATCTACAGTACTGTTTGGTGAGTCATTTTTATTTTGGTCTAATTTGATTTGTGTTGAAGACATGTTTGGTATTTTACCTGCGCGTTTGAGTCCCTGGACTAGTTTTGATGCATGTGTATTAATGTTGTTGATTTCGATTCACTTTAATTCATCTCAAAAACCATTTATATAAGGCTCAAAGCGAAGGTTTTCGTGTAGGTTCGGTTTGTTGATAGTTTGATGTGACTTAGTACGTAGGACTTGTGTTATAGTCTATGAAGCTTGTAACGCATGGCATTGTACCTGAAGACCCACTCTACTTGAGATCTCGCTATACTTTTCGACACACCTGTTGATCTGAGGGAGGCAGAGAGATAGGTATGTCTTGAGTTTTCGCTAAGGCGTACTTTTTCATTTTTTTTTTACTGATTAAGTTTTTGTTTTCCTCGATAATTTTTGTGTTTGCTAATGCCACTCCTAAGGATACATTAGCAGAACTTTCTATGCGCATTTGCCAAGGAATTCCCAAACGCGACTATTAACTTCATCGTTTCTCTTGTACATCAGTCCGTCCGTCTGTCTGTCCGCTTGGAATAACTGGACTCCTACCGGCTGGATTTGAGTGAAAATTGATCTTGGAGATTTTTACCATAATTTATTAACATATCCCGGTTTTGGTTAAAATTGGGCATAAACAAAAGACAGTTTGCATGTAGATATGCGTAAATTTATGACTACTTTGATTACTAACGTACCATCATTTCGTTGTTTAGCAAAGGTACCAATGTTGCTATCGTTACCTTGGTTACTGGAGTTCTTGTTACCAAGTTTACCTTGGTAACCAAGGTCATCAGTTTCCTATGGTTACTGTGGTTACCTTTATTACCAAGTTTACCTTGGTAACCAAGGTCATCAATTTCCTATGGTTACTGTGATTACCTTTATTACCATGATCACATTGGTTACCATAATCATCTTTATTACCAAGATTCTCAGTGTTTTTACGGTTAATATGTTTACCTTGGTACAGTGGTTACCTTGTTTACCAATGCTCCTTGCTTGCTACGGTTACGCGAACACGCCAGAAGGTATTCGCTCTGCGGGTATTTCCTATCTTTTTTATTGCAGTCCGTTACATTCTAAATTTGGCGACAGCCTCTTCGATGTCTTTCCCTTCCAGGCCTGTTTCCTTTGTGTATCAGGCCTGCTGTTTCTGCATAAGACCTTCTCCACGCATTTGTACACATCGTCCGGAAAATGTTTTATTTTTATGTCGGGTGGCGTTGCTTTGTAAATGAGTGGCCTCTTTGTTCCGACTGAGAAGAAGGATGTTTTTTGACTATACTGATTCATACCCCGATCAGCAGCTGATCGGAAGATACGTCAGGAAGAGACCCTCCCTCCCACTCAATATGTAGAACAGTGCCGTACTTAGAACAAGTCTCAGAGCCCCAGGCATCTGATATCAATCTACAGACGATAAATAATTGATTATACTCGTAGAATGGCTAACACCTAGCTTCTGTTTATGCCGCAAGCGCTCGTCAG
Organism: Coptotermes formosanus; assembly: GCA_013340265.1. Classification (NCBI taxonomy): domain Eukaryota; kingdom Metazoa; phylum Arthropoda; class Insecta; order Blattodea; family Rhinotermitidae; genus Coptotermes; species Coptotermes formosanus. The sequence continues at coordinate 409,239 of BLKM01001619.1, forward strand.
CTTACATTATTGGTATCTATCGCTGAGTTACATAATGAAATATTCATGTGCTTATACTTTGTGGCACTTGGGGAGTTCATCATTAGGACGATGCAGCAGGGCACAACGGGATCCGTATTAAATATGGAGATTTCCGAACTGTGTTCCGCAGAACAGCATTCCTTTCTGAGAGCTTCGCAACGTTTCCAGTGGATTTATTTAAATGCTAATAGTTTTATATTGGGTTAGGAATGTCCTGCTTTTATTGCTACCCGAACTTGATCACTGTGTTCACAGAAGCTAGCCACTGCATTCTATCCTGAGCCAATTAAACGCAGCCCATCCTCTGACTCCCAGTTCCTCTGAGAGCCATTTTAAGATTATCCTTCTATTTATGCTAAGGTGGCCAGGTCGTACCCTCTTGGGGGCCTTCCTACAGGAAATATTTTTATGTAAATTATAAAGGTAAAGGGTAACATAACCCCTGCGACAGAGCACCAGGCAACAAAGCTTAGGACCGAAAGTGGTGGTCCAGTCGTTGGCATTTTTCCTTAATATTTGGGTGGTTCCGGGTTCAAAAGCTCGGTCCAGAGACCGGATATCCTGACTGACTGTTTCTTTGGTTTTAGTCAGTACCTAAAATTGGGCCACTTCCACTCTCTTTTACGTCATTTCCCTCAAATTTTTCACGAATCACCTCACTTTTCTACTCTATGCAGTAGTCTGACCTACACACAGCGTCCTTAAACAACAAAATTCTGTCTATGTAAACCAGAGTTTGGTTCAGTGCTTGGTTCCTTAATTTTTCACGTTATATCCTGCAGGGATGCCGGTAGAGCGCCCGTTATCCACCCGCCAGCGCCGAGGACTCTGTCGGCGCTATACTGGATATTGTACAGATACGTTCAGATAACTTGATACCTGAGCTCCGTAACACTGCACACAGCTGTAGTCGGCACGGCCCGGCCGCTGCATGGCTCACATCGGCACGGCCAGGCAATGTTATATCTGTCCCAAAAACATACACTCTGTTGCGAGTAAGAATACAGTATCTATCGCAATGAAATCACGTACGTTAAGGTTCCATTTTTTATGTTCTATTAGAAGGTCCCCTAGAAGAAATTTTTGACACTCCACTTCGCTCCATTGTTTAAACGAAACTGCAGAGTCCTCCTAGTTACCAGATAATGTTTTTGAAAGTGAGAGAAAAAGTTGGTGCCTCATGCTCTGTGCTTCCCCCCTGACCATTTTGCGCCTCCCCCCCCCCCCCCGCGCTAGACGGTGTCAAGTTACCTGCCGAGGACAGTAGCATGACCAACACGTATGCTTGCATGGTGAACGTAAGAAATAACTATTATGTAGCCTCAAATTTGATAATGGGCACTGCGACGCCCTACTACCTGCCATGTTTTGTTTGGTCGTAAAGTAACAATGGCCCGTTCGGGGAGCAGACGTGTGATCTAACGGACATGAAAGTAAGATTCACACCGCATTCACCGCGGATGGAGATGAATAATCAACCTCATGATCCAGCCGCTTTACGGCCAGGGAAGTGGTTCTGGTGTGGCTGTTGTACTGTATAGACTATAAATTTGTAGCTGCAAAGCTTCGATAAATAAGCGAAGAAGTAACTAAGGTGTGGAGTAATGTGCAATTGTGGGCGGGAGGTTCAGTAAGTTCTTGGCTGAGGGCGGTTATCAGACGTTAAAAGTTTAATAGAAGTTCACCCGCTAGTATCACTATGATGAGACACGATGTAAAATAACTCAATATGCATTGGAGATATATCCACTCTCCCATGAGACAAGTAACAAAATAGAGAAGTACCTGCTGACAGGGTTTCCTTCAATCAGCAAGAGTCCCCAATTCTGTAGTTGTGATATCTTTGGAACTGTTAAACTGCACGCAAGAAATCTGACTCCACTGCGCGATTGGTTCTACCAGCATAGTACAGAATTATGCGAGAGATACATCCATTGACTCAGTGGGCCTGTACATGTCACGTTGCATACCGCTAAATGTGTTAGTGGGCTAAACAGAACTCTTATTATAATTACCCTCAGGAAGTTGTATACTAACTACGTTTTGTACAAATAACAATCGGTGTAATGGTCTTAATTAATGGTACAGTCAAAACGTTCCACATAAACGGCACGCCTCTTACTGTGTCGGTGAGTGTGCGCTTGACCGTGATATATAATGTCGACGAAGACCATTTACGGTAGGCCGCCGGCAGTAGTTGGAAAGTCGGTAGGAATTTTTTCCCCTTTGTTTTTTTTTAATTCACGTGTTTTAGATGACATAGGAAGCGCACCGATTGCGTTCCTGGTATTATTTCCGCTTGTCTTTAACATCATCAAGGATATAGAACACACTTTAAATGTAGTCTGCTACACTTTTATTTTACTGAAAGGACAGTTCATAATTCATCATTGCATCAAAAGTCATTGTGCCATTTACTCTTCTAAAACATAAACATTAAAACCACTGCAGTGACAGAGGCCAGCTCTTTCTAAAGTGCGAACAGAGTAAGTTCCCATACCCGCTTTATACACGAAGAAGGAGACGGATCCGACCTCCGAAACGTTCTGTTGTAATAAACCTGGGTGATCTTCATGACATCCCTTTGTGATAAACAGATTAAATCACTGTACGGTGTATTTTTAATTGTCTGACCCCATTCCTCTCTTTAAACCTAGGTGATGTTCAATGTCGAACACACTGGTCAAGTTTATTACAAAATTCCACATGTGGATGTGTTCCACATTTGGTAGTTAAAGCACTGCGAATGCTGTGGATGCAAATTTTCGTTGCAGATTTCAAAATACTGTGCCATCATATTCATTGACACCCTAACGAAGCAAATATAGTCGAAGTCGGTCTGTGGACTGTGTATAGAAACCGCAACCTACCAAATATGAAACACTGGTAGTTTACTAACCAGTACCAGATGGGGAGATTTAGTAATAACCGGTAATAAGAGGTACAGATTTTGGAAAGTAAGCAAATGCATAATTAGAAAACCATCCACTACAAACGCCAGAATATACTTTGCGGTTTGTACAAAAAAGTTCGTCATCACGCGGAGATCGAATGGAAGAGGATGCGTGACTAAATGTCTCTATTTGTAACATGTCTGTGCTTACATGTTGGAGCTTCTAAAAAGGCAAAATTGTTGAGAATTTAAAACGCACACTTACTGTTAATATTTTTGTGTTTATTCATTTACTTTTTCGTGAATATAGCAGTTCTCAAGTACATAGTTTCTTCAGGATCCGTCTAACTGAATAATTCAAATAAACGTTCTTTCAAATAACATGAATTCTCAAATATTACTCTGCTGAACGTTGCATACAAACTGCAAAATCGTTTTGGAATATCCTATTTGACGAACTGTTTTTGGATGTTTAAACTGGAAAGAGAGAGAGAGAGAGAGAGAGAGAGAGCATGTACACACGCACTTCTTATATTATACAGTTGAAGAATGTTCTCGTCATATTTACCAACAATATCTTCAGCCATAACTACGAACGTAACATAAACAATATATTTTTTTTTAAATTGAAGGTATCGAAGAGCTTTTCCACAAAACTTACTCTGAGGACAGTATTTCATGTTGAATCAGAAATGAGCTAAGTAAACTGCTCTATTCTATTATCACAATTTGCATCACAATTTATTATTCTGTTTGTTGAATCATTGTAATGGCGAAGAAGTTATATTGGATGATCTATTATCTCTTTTCCGGGTCATCTCCTTACCTAAAAGAAACTCTGATGGATTAGGGTGCCCACATAATTTAATAGAGTGCGATTCATGCACAACAGTTGCATTTGGATAAAGCTTAAAAGTTCCTGTTTGTAGGGGCTAAACAGCACTACGTTCAGAGAGGATCCGGAAATCAGCCACTCAACTACATAACGAGTATCGATGACATACGCGGAGGGAGAAGGTAAACCGGTTGGACAGCAAATGTCGCAGGATTGTTTGGAATGATGAATTGAAAAGAACGGAAGAGGAAGGTGTTCCGGTTTATTTCAACGTAATATCCGGACATCTGGCTTGGGAAACTGAAGAAACACATGAAACACCTCAGCGAGGATGCAAAGTAGTTGTGACAGTTTTGATTCTGATGGCGATGACTGTGACTGGATGTTACCTGGTTGATGTTCACCGACGTTACAGAGCACACACAGACCTTTTCAAGGCACGGAAGTCTTCCCATCTTAGGACCTTCTCAGTCTTCCTCTTTCCACCAACTACTTTGTTTGTAGTTTAGTTTATTATCATATTAGGTTCCTTAGTGTTTCCTCCTTCAGTTTGAAATACATCGTCTTGGCTTAGGTCCTTAATTTGTTCAGATTAAGGGCTGTTGATTCTTATGAGATGAGTTTCATTTCACGTAATTATTCTGTGGGAAGTAGAAATTTGGTTGAATGAATGTGGGGGGGAGGGGGGGGGTGTTGAACCCAGGCAAGTTGGATTTGCATTGGTTGAACGCCTTTGCAATCGGAGGAAATCACTTTGGTTGAAGGCTTCCCTATCTGGCAGAAGCGACCCTGTTCCTCTTTAACAACACTCTGATATTTGCTGTACAGTTGAAGAAATTTGTAGTAGCCGAATAGCGTTAGACGTTACTCATTTTATCCACTTGGCTGCTACCTCGGGATCCTCTGCTGGCTTGCCTAGCTTCGGTTACCATTTATGAGAACCGTGGGTGACATCTGCCCGTGGTCGTTAGGGGTTTTCCGAGTTGCCTAAGTACGGGGTTCGCCGCATCAACTAACGTTGCTTCGAAACTCTGAGTTGCTGCTCTGATGTTCTGGGCGGAAAACGAACCGACAAGTGTGTGTGCGTTTTCCTGTTACTGACTTGTGAACAACGTTTTTCTTATGGGAGGCAATAGCCCGATGAGAGAAGACAGCCTTGCTGGGAAATATACCGTGATGAAAGGGGACGCATTTTATTCTGAATCGTAGGAACATATCTAACAGGGCTATATGGCATCAAATCCCAGAAGACGACAGTCTTACATATATATATATATATATACATACATATATATGGGCCTATATTTTGCATCGTTGTTCACATCGTGCATTTTATGGAATTATTAACTAGAGAGTACCAACAATAATGCACAAATTTAATATATAACAAAAAGTCGTTAAGGGATCATTTTAACTCCAACATGTTTCGGTGGCATATGTACCATCATCAGGGAGAAAGTTCACACCGAAAGCTGTAACACTGCTGGTAGTGTAAAACCCTTCTTGCTAAGTACACGTTTCAAGAATCGCTTCACAGAGATTTATGCACATAAAGCACGGTAGGCACTGTATACGCGCTACGGAAGTCTCCTTCACACTGCTCATCCACAAAGGGCACTGTCGACGATGGGTGTTGAAGTTGTAGGCCCACGGGGAAGGTGCACGGTTAGGTGTGTACTGGTATCATATCAAAACCACACGCACATCAACGCATACCACAGGTCTCGAACATTGCCGCCTAGTTGCAACAGTGCCACCTGAATATCTTGCGTATTCCGGGAACAATAGCTGCCTACCACTACCACGCGCCATCCACGTGGCCCCTTAACTTCAAAACCCATCGTCTACAGTGCCCTATAAGGCTGAGCAGTGTGACGGGGACTTTCACAGCGTGTGTACAGTGCCTACCGTGCTTCAGGCGCATGAATTTCTGATATAGTCTAAAGACAGAATATCTTCCGCGAACTACCATAGTACATAATGTATTAAGTCAGCTAGGCAAAGAAATGTAAAATAACATAATAACATCAAACACATAAAAGTACAATTGTCTCATTTATTTAAAACTTATCTTTTCAAACTAAAACAATCTGCCACAATTAAAAGGTGTTTTTCATTAACCGTCGCATTGCGAAGTTAAAGCATAACACTGCATATCTTGCGATAACTTACTGAGAGATTACTTAAGGACAAGTGAAGGCAGTATTTTAAATGTTCGTCGGTAGACGGTTTCGGTATCATGTTTGAATGATCTTCATCAGGGAGAGGTTCCTTCGCAGAGGTAGGTCGATAAAAAATGCTGTCAAACAAAGAACTATTAATTGTACTCTGGCAGCGAATAACTTTTGAGATAGACCGAAAAACGGCCGGAATCTGCTGTTTGGCCAAGTCTGCTATATGTGTCTAGCTCCAAAAAATAGTTTTGTAACAATTTTCTCATTTAATTCAATGTATTTTATCAGTATCTTAATTTCGCGATTTTCTGAATTCGTCTGGCTCAGGATAGAGACTAGTTGTTAGCCTTTTTGAAAATTAAAATGAACCTTTACATTTCACCTAAGGCTGGAATATTTTTTGAAGAACGTGAGTGACTATTAGCGTTTCAAGAATGGCTCTGCTACATGGAGTTATTGTCCTCGTAGATTATTAAAATTATTGATATGTTTTTTAAACCATTGTACTGAAATTCTGTTCTTTTCGCTCATTACTACAATACTGCTGTGCTTGTCTTTTTGTGTTTCTCTTTATTACTTTGCTGTGTTTATATCATCCTCGATTTAATCACTTTGTCATACTGTTTCTGTTACTTTCACTTGGACCTTGAACGATGAATACTTGTCATCCATTTCTGCATTGAGGTCATGTCTGCCCATTTCTTCATTCTTATTAATTCCTTTGCAAATATTTGACTTCATTCTTGTGTTACTCGATTCATTCTTTAGTTTCTATCTTTTTCACGCTGAACTTCGGACAGAAATATGCACTACACGTATATATAACCTTTGTAAAACGAACAATGATTATACCATAACAATGCTTTTGTCACAAATAAAATAAGCGGCTCAAATTCCGCGGAAGTATAAACCGAAATCTGCCTTAGTTACCTACTTCTGCAGAGGTGTCAATTGACTATACGGGGCTCTGCCGGGCACTGTTCTACGTTTCATTTTGTTACTGCATACAATTGTACTCTATGGAGATTAATGTATTGCTTGTCAAGACCTCCCATCTGTTTGAATTATCACAAAGTGAGTGGCAAATGTTGATCACTTCAAGGAGACTGTGACACTTTGTTCATCGACCCTTTCACTAATTTCAAGGTTATATCAGGACAAGCGAATAAACTTGTCGTGGAATATTTGACGTCAATTTAATTCAGAATTTCATATTTTCCATATCGTTTCATTATTGACAATTGGTATATAAAGGCGAATGTAAGGCAAATGCATATGTAAGTGCATAATTTTAAATGGCTTTCTGTCCTAAACGGAGTATTGTATTGCTACAACTTTAGCACCATTTCAGACTAATATTTTATAACGCCTGTGAATGAAATTTCAAAGATTACACAAATTATTTAGGCATTACTTCTTCCCCACGAGTTTGTACAATGGATGTTCTGTACATCCTTCATACGTTGCACATCTGTCTTCTTGATAAGAATGTACCTACATGTGCATAGTATCATCACTTTAGGTAAGACAAGTTATGTTGTCGTTATGGAAGGAAAGCTTTTCTAATGTAATATCGCCCAAAGCGGGGGGGGGGGGGGGGGGTGGGCACCCCAGATCATTATATCGCACGGAATACACTACCATTCATTCCTGCACCATTCAGAATTCTCTAGGTCACAATTAATTCTGTGCAGTATAATACTGAAGTACATTGTTTTACAGTAGGGAGAATCTAGGAATATTCAAATGGTAGGAAAATATTTTTGTTGGAAAAATCCGAAAGGAAGAGGTCGCTTGGGAGATCTAAGTGTAGAGGGGGAAACAATATTAAAATACGTAGTAAATAAATAAAGAGAAATTTATCTTGTACGGCCACAAGCTATTTTCTTGACTAATAAGTTTGTTTAATTGGGAAAGTTTTATCAGTCTTAAGACAAATTTTCTTCCTACCCTCTCTACGTACATTGACTCTATCAAAGTCGGTGGTGTTGTGGGTCTGTGCTTCACGGCTATGCTTTCAAAAGTGCGTTTGTGCGTAGGTTGCTCACATTATGCTTTATGCTTTGTATTAAAAGTATATTTTTGCAAGACAAATTTCGCGTGTAAAAAGTACGCGTTCTAGATCACATTACGACAGAATATGTTTCTAACTTCCAAGTGCAGCCACAGGAAGTTTTTGATCGAAAACCTCTCTGTTCAAAGCACCACATATATTAACGTTCAGTGACTTCGCTTTTGTCACAAAATGTACCGCACTTATGCGTTGCGTGTCATTCTCATAATGCGCAGCTCTTATTTCCTTACACGGACTTAATCGAATGGTTTTACACGGAGAGGTAACGTATTCCCTGTGAGGTACAAACTGAATTTTTAAATTTCATGAATTGACTTCATGCTTGAAAGGGCTAGCGACTATCATGACTGAATTCTTCGGATTTTCTTCACTAATTCCAAGAAGAGATCGTGATAGTACCTTAAATTATGCCACCAACTCTTTTTCCACATTCAGTCAAATAATTATTCACTATCATTTAACAATTCGAAGCTAAGCAGTTGTTAAATAAACTACAAGTAAGTGAACACATACGTAATTATGTACGAAAATTAATACATGAAATTTGAAGTTACAAACGAGAAATATTTAGCTTCTCTAAAGAGGACTAAGCTCCGCAGACGCCACGGAGTCATGTGTTACGTCGACAGGAAGAAAGGACAGATCTTTAGAATTGATAAAGTTAAAGCTCACACTAGAATAGGCCATGAAGGCCCAGAGGCGAGAGTAGAGCTGTGCTGTTTCTCTAACCTCCGTACTAGATGTGGATCTGTGGTCAACTCCACGCTCCGGCCGCTTTACCTCCGGAAAAGAGACACGGTACGCATTGTACAGGAGGCTGGGTGGGCCCCAGGACCGGTCTGGACGCGTAAGAAGGTCGCATCCACCGGGATTCGATCCCCCGACCTTTCAGTCCGTAGTGAGTCGCTATGCCGACTACGCAATCCCGGCTCACCTCTAGAGATTTATTCGATTGAAAATTTCTCTGTTTCCAAATTTTCCATCAACGTCTTGGAAGAAAGACTGTGCCTGTAAAGGGGCTATTACCAAGTAAACTGATAAACACAAACGAAATAATAAACCACCCACATTTAGTCTGGTATCTTAAACTCTCGCAAAGTTAGGTATGTCAGAAAGCAGGGTGTTTGTAAACACTTAAGTAGGAGTCCGGTACCAGAACTAGAATGTTGAACAACGTTGGTAGATAATTCCGTCATTGAAAATGAACCTGAGGCAGTTCCATAGCCTCGTGTGCTCACTGCTCTCTTTATGAGGTCCTTAAGTCTACTCTATTTCCCATGAGGCTACCGTACCAAAATTCTATATGTATTTCTTTTCGCCTTCATTCTGTCTACATACCCGGGCCATGGCAGGTTTTTTATTTTCATTGTATTGACAACATTATACTAGGTGGCTCTTTACATATACTCGTGTATATATACGTATATAGGTACATATATAAGTATATATACATATACATGCATACATATGACTATTATTTGTTAAATATTATTATACTGGTGACCGAAAAGTCACACAGTCCATTTATTCAATTTGTCAAATAGTAAATTAAAAAGTAAAACAAACCAGTCTTATATTATTGAGGACTGGAGGAGTCCATCATTATTTGGAGTGCATGCTTTCTTTTTGTTTATGTTTGATTCAACACGCTGAAAAGTTTCTTCATTAACGGTTGAAATACTCACCTCAACACTTTGTTTCGGTTCTTCTAAGTCTTTCTTTAACCTTTTAAAGCCTAGCGGTAACTTTATATATGACCAGGTTTAACATTAAAAAATTCTACGTGGTGCCCACGTTGCGTTTATGTGTTTTGTACGGATCTCAGAACAAACAGAAACTTATGCCTTATAACAAATTAAGAGACTGGTTTTTATAACCGAAGTGGAGAGTGTTTACAGCGCGTTACGCACTGAGTCCTTATATAAAACAGATAAGCCTCGTCTTTAAAGGGTTAAAAATCCCCAAAATATAAATCCGGTGGTGTTAGTTCCGGAGGCCACAATTTTCGAGCAGTAACGCTATCACCAAAGGAACCGCACATCCTTAGCATTGTTGAGTTTGCTGTGTGTTCCTTAGCTTTATCTTATTGGAACCAGCAGAGTTGTTTGCAGACTTCCAACAAAGACATGAAATTCGTAATCAGGGCTCGGTTACATTCTGTTGTTACCGTTTCCCTGAAGCCGATTATTCTCCATCGAGAGCCGGGGTATTCTACTCGCACATATAAGAGTGCAACAGCGTTTCATATCAGGTGTGGCGATTCTCAGCACTGTACATTTCGTTGTTATGAATGTTGACGTGTGTATTAAAGCGGAATTATATTTCATCAGCCTAACAAACGTTTTCTAAAATATCTTTACCCCGCTTGGATGAAGTGAGTAAATCTTCTGCAATACTAAAATCGTATTTCCCTATCAGTACTCTTGTTTTCATGCATAACCTACATGAAATGTGTATATTTTTAAAAATTTTGTACCCTTCTGTGCACGTTCTTGTACACTCTGATGAGAAGGTCTTCTCAGTGCCTTTTGCAGAAAGTAGGGAAGCTTGAAAAATGTTGCCCACATTTTTGCCACGTAACGCCGAAAAATGACTGGCAATTTTTCTGCCCTGCACACTTACTGTGCAAAGTAAACGGCTAAAAAAAAATGAGAGTTTTCGATTTGCTTGGCACAGGAAAATCGCGAAATACGTCCCTGAACTCATTCTCGAATGAGATGCCAAGTAGTCTTGAACAATAAGCACTCGTTGCATGTGTGAAAAACGTATATTGATACTTCGACATTTCAAAGTCAACTGGCGGGGGTCTGTTACAAAAGCACGTGACATGCGCCATTTATGCGCTTTTTAGGCATCTATATGTGTATAACGAGTCTTGATGAATTTGTTCGTTTACAGCTATCAACAAATATTTAAATATGGGTTGCCTGACTTTACACTCTGCACTGTTTACGTGAACAGATACTGCTCACCGCCCAATAAAACCCCTATACTCGTATTTATTGTAGTCTGTTACACTACGCCCGACATGTTTCGAAATCTTTGATTCAACATCAGGCGCTTCCTTGGGTTTCTTTTGTTACGTTAGGCCTACACGATAATTGACCCTTATTTTATATCCTACGTATTTGAAGTGTATCGGTGCAAGTCGCTGTATGTGTCAGCATATCTGTTAGTCTGTAACTGTTATAGGTACGGTGGGATAGTTCTTTACACTAGGCAGGTCTTTTGTTATGTCTGGCCATTTATCCCATCCTTTGCAGTGCTCTTTACAATGATTTCCTTAGATTTTTTATATTTACCCTCTGAATTGTCCGTTTATTCAATTAGCCTTTGTTTTGAGGTTCGTTTTTATCCTGTCTCTGTACCCGTCTTGCTTGCAATATTCTACTACGTATTTGTCTTGTTTGTATATGTACATAACCCATATTGGTCATATGTCGCAACATATGTGGGCCTTCTTCAGTGCATTGTGTAAATGTTTGTTCGTATTAGTGTGTCTTATACATAGTTTTATTAGAGTGCCAACAGTGTGATTTATTCAGCGATACAACTGTATGTCAGTGTATATATATATATATATATATATATATATATATTACTTTCTTGGTTCACCTTTCATATTGTGGTATTCTGGGTTGTAACAGAATGCAGCTTGTAAGTCATTATCAACGTTCCAATCTAAAGCAATGCCATCAAATTCAGAGTAGAATTATTTCATGTCAGTGAAATGCAATACGAGTTGCCATTGGCTTGGAAACGTTGTTTGTTACAGGTATTTTCCTGCACACTTCCTTATAAAATATTTATCATGTATTTTCTCCTCCAAAGTAAAGAACAGGTGGAAATACAATACATAACTATCTTCATTACAAATGTCCTTCTTCGAAATTTAATACTTCCTCAGCTAGTCCAAAAGTTCTTCGTGTTTTGTGGAACACGAAGGAGCTATCTATCGTGATGCAATTGAATGCAATGTATCTTCTCCACTTGTATATTTTCAAGACCTGTTTTAATCTAAGCGTAGATATTTCGAGCGATTTCTTGCCTTCAGGGTTTTCAATAAACTGAACTCCGGTACGCATTCCTTTTCTGTCCCAGGCATGATGCATCTACCGTTCATCTCTTGTTGCACATGTTTGTTTACTTCTGGTCACATCATGTAAGCCGGCAGCTAAGAACTGACCTTATATATACTCGTATGTGCAGGCCCCTATTCATACAAGAAAATTTGTTTTTAGTTTCTAACAGAGTGCTTGAGGAGAATATTTGAATAAGGCGGGAGGAAGCAATAAGACGCTGAAGGAGTTTCACAATCTGTACTCCTAACCGGACACTATTAGGGTGGTCAAATTATGAAGAGAGTGAAAACTGCAGAATTTGTAGCATAATTGGGAAAGAAGACATACACATGCATATGTTTGAAGTTCTGTAAGCAAGAGGCCACTTTAAAAACATTGGCATCGGTGGGAGGATAATATTAAAATTTATGTGACTAAATGGGGCGTAGGGGCGGAGTTTTGAATGGATTCATTTCTTTCATAATGTGGAACAGTGTGGGCTGTGTTGAACACGGTAATGAGTATGAGAGCATAAAATTCGGGTAATTTATTGTTTAGCTGAGCAACTACTCCTTGAAATTAGTTGTCAATATCTGCCACGAGTTTGCACCATAAGCCGGGAAACGAAGAGAAAAGAGTAACTATATAATATTTTTCTCTCTTTTCTGTTTTTTACTGACCAGGACGTGCTTCTTCCTGGTTAGGCTGGTGTGAGAGGGCTAATGTGCTTGCTGATAAAACGTCCTTAACACTTTAAAGACCAAGAATATCCTGTAGTATATTTAAAGATTTGCCTCGTACCGCGCAGTAAACACTTTCCGTATCGGCTATGAAAACAAGCATTTAATGTGTAGGGAGCTTACATTTGTTTGTTCTGAGACCCATAAAACATATACATACGCTGTGCTGGCAGAATGTAGAATTCTTTATATTAAACCTGATGATATATGAAATTACCACCAGGCTTTAAAGGGTTAAATACACTAAGAAACAATTAATTACATGTCCGTTCCACATGTTGCTTCTCCTACCACTCATTAAAACACAATGGTCTACTGTCTATTCTGAATGACAGCCTTAAATGTCGTGGTTCATGAAGTTAATTAAGTAACGAAATTGTGACATAAAATTTGACCTTGGTGACTTGGCGCCACTCTATTTTCCGGTGCCTTGTGCATGTTAAAAAGTAGTCAGAGAACGCGTCATTCATATTCTGGGTTGGTGTAGTTGTTGTAGTTACGTGATTTACACATTGTTTATGGCTGTCGCACGAATTGTGTAAATGAACAGTAATGCGGTGGGAGTGTATGTATGCCGATTCCTTTATCTCATTAAGTATCCAAAGGTTTTACACCGAATTTGGCGTCGATTTTTTGGACGAATCTTGTGTTAGTCAATATCAGTCTAGTTCAACTCCTGTTGTATAGCAAGGCGAACTTCATGTTTTCCTTTAAAAGAAGACTCCATCGTGTGATCGGTAAATAAGATATGTTAGAGCTCATACATTTTGTTGGAAACATTTTTTCGAAGGGGCTTATATTTAAAGAAAAACGAGAAAAAATTTGTCCCGTATTAAATTTGTTAAACTGAACCGGACTGGAATGCATAACACTTTGGGTAGTAGAATATCCATTACTAATTGGTTCTGTCAAAACTAGATTTAGACCCAAAATAGACTATTAAAATCAAGAAGATTAAAATAACTCGTTTGAATTTAGATTAAATTTGTACTGGGAATCCACACTAAACGTAATGGTGACTTACATTTTGGGTCGAATACAACTCTCAATTACGCGAAGGTTCAAGCGTCATGAACTTTCTTAAAACCAGTTTAACTAAAAAGGCATTGCACATGACTCTAGGGGCCGGGAGGCCATAATCGGTATAGCAGAGATGCTACTGGCTGGGTGTCCGAGACACCGTGTTTCAGTCCCGGCAGGGCCATTGGATTCGTATCTTCTTCAAATCATCTTATACATGGGTAATGGGGGCTGTTTGCCCGAGAGTGAATCGGCCGGCGCATGAGGCTGGCCACTCACACCCCCTAATGCTAACATTAAAAGTGGGTGGGGCTATGCATTCAGTCCTCCATACGTTTTTCTGGCGTCCACAGGGATAACCTTATTTTTACTTCATATGACATAAAGTGCGGAGATCATTGGGCAAGAGGAGTCTGACGCTGTAGCATGCGTAAGGTTGTGTGTGTGTGTGTGTGTGTGTGTGTAATTGTAGATTAGGTGGCAGTTTGTTATAAGTGTTACAACCGCCATGCAGCACATTATGAATCGAATACAAACAGAAAAGTCCGATCCCATTGGCCGCGCCGTGTAAGGCATAGGTCTGCGGCCGAGCGCTTGCTGGGATCGTGGGTTCGAATCCCACCGGGAGCGTGGATGTTTGTCTTGTACAGTGTTTGTGTTGTCAGGTAGAGGTCTCTGCGACGGGCCGATCCCTCGTCCAGAGGAATCCTACCTACTGTGGTGTGTGTCTGAATGTGATCAAGTGAAAATAAAAACAACCCCGACACGTTCTTTGAGTAGGTAGAAGAGGTCAGGACTACGAAACGATACAAACAGAAAAGTCCCAAACTGATAATGTTTAAAGTCAAGGTTAAGATTTGTCAAAGATTCAATAGTGTAGTACAGCATTTTATATCCTGGGGCCCAGGCAGTCTAGCTCGACTCGCCCGGCCCGCGAGACTCAGGAATTTAGCTTCTATATTCGGGTGACAAAAGGTAAAGGTAAGGTCTCCCTATTCACGCCATGAAGGCGTATAGAGGGGTGGACATATAACTCCACTCATTCTTACCCTAAAAAGTTGTGTGGTCAGTCTCGCTCCCAGCTGCTTTATTCTCCGGGAAAGGTCCCGGTACCCATTAAGTTGGAGACCGGCTGGACTCCATTGCCAACCTAGACTTTTGGAGAAGAGGTAAAGCTGTTGTGGCTGCCGGGAATCGAAACCCTGCTCGTTCAACCCGTAGCCTAGTCACAGTGAGGATGAGAATATATATATATATATATATATATATATATGTATACGGAATGAGAATATTATGAATTTGTGAGCTTATTTTTTTATTTTGATTCCACGTTGATCGATTTTAATACCAACACCGATTTGCCTTTCTCATTGTTCGCTGTATCATGTGCGTAGATCTAATAATAGTGTATTGAGCAAACTGAAACTTGGCATTTCATGGAGTTGTGACTTTTGTAAAAGAAAATAAATTAACAAGTTCTATAACAATTAAAATTATTCATAACGGAAGTGTGAGCCTTTGTGCTATTTTTAAGGTTGGTATGGGCGGCGTGAGAGGATGTGCAGCTAAGAGGGTGTGATGTTGGGGGGAGTATAAGCTGTATCCGGACACAACGAAACGTCGGTACGCTAGTTACTGAAAAAGCTGCCGAGAAAGTCAGAATATTAACAACTTTTTCAGCGGAAAAGCGTCAAACATAGGCATATTGGGCAGTGCGATTGCATTAGGTTAGCTGTATTTGAGGAAAACAACTTAGACGTATCGTTAAACTGTTGTAGGCCTAAATCTCTTCAGGAAACAAATAGGCATTTCTCTGAAGGTTTGTTCTAGTTTGTGGGAACTTCTGATATTGAAAGACGGAATGCTTTTTTTTTTCTTCTGTTTTTAAGAGTCTGAAGAATTTGACAAAACGGGGCTCAAGCGGTTACAAAGAATTTGTTTACGTCATTTCCGTAGGTTAATTTGTTCGGAGCGGGCACCTTTCGCTTCGCTGTGGCCATGCTTCTATTCTGTTGCATAGTTTTGTGGCTATGCTTACGAACTGGGGCAGCGTGGGGCTGGGCGTTGAGGTCTTTGTATCCGAAACCGCCCCTTTTAATTTAACGCTTCTTTCTCTTCAAGGGAGGGCGGAGGATATATCATGGTTGGTTAGGCATCGATCAAACGGGGGTTCGACCTCAGATTCGCACTTGTAAACAATGCATTTTCAACACAGAAGTGACGTGATGACGGAGGGGGGAATGTCGGTGGGAGAAGGTGACAATGTATTGAGAATAGCAGGTCGTCCAGTCCGGATGTAGGGGACTGTACGTGTTTGTTGCTGCATGAACCCTTCTAACTGAAAGTTTTAGTTGCCACTAACATTTTGTATCAGTATTTATTTATTTATTGTTTATTTATTTTTGGTTTATTTATTGGCGCTTTCAGGTGCTATGGCCTCTAATAATGGGAAAATTATTTAACCCTTTAAAGACGAAGCGTATCTGTTTTATATAAGGACTCAGTGCCTACCGCACTGTAAACACTCTCCACTTCGGTTATAAAAACCAATCTCTTAATGTTTTATAAGGCAAAAGTTGCTGTTTGTTCTGAGATCCGTACAAAACACATAAACGCAATGTGGGCACCACGTAGAATTTTTTAATGTTAAACCTGGTGTACGTAAAGTTACCGCTAGGCTTTAAAAGTTAATGATAACCGCGATTTCAGGCTTCCGCCGCGATGTTGATAGGATCTGCGCTCTTCTGGGGTGTTACGCAGCGTCGAATGGTAATCCTTTATCCTTACCATTCGGCCCTGCGTGATACCCCAGAAGAGCGCGGATCTCATTTAATGATAAATTGGAGAAATGTGAACAAAAGCACTCTTGACCTAAATTAACCTCCTACTACTGCTTTGGGAAGAGGGACATAGTAACACCACGACAGTGCTTGTAAGAAGAATCGATTTGTGGGTGGAGATTTAAACTCAGGACCTCCCGGCTAAAAATCAGGTGTAGTACCTCCTCAGGCTTTGTGTTAGGTAATTCACATGAATGGTTGCAAAACGTTGCTACCACATACATTGCATGCATTAACATTCTGCGTATTACTTCAGTGTGAAGGAACTGCCCTGTCCAAGGACATGCACTCTAGAGCAGAGATAAAGAACCACATTTTCTTAAATTTGGCTCTAAGTAGCACTGAGTGGTCAGTTACAGGCTATTCCTATAGGGAGATATTCCCACCTGCAAGCACTGATATTTACAATACCCAGTGGCAGTGCAACTGAGTGGATTCTGCATGCAATTCCTCCTGCTGACGGAAAACCAACTGTGGGCACCAAGATCCTAGCCAGTAAATCCAGACTGATTGCTTTTCGATTTTGCTTCAGAGCAAGACTTTTTTTTTAGTGGAGAAGGGCCCCGCAGCAGACGCTACGGATGCACCTCAGCCTTAAGGCTTATTGTGCAACCTATGATAAAGATGAAGATTATGATTATTTTTTGTCCTTTACCAAGGAATGGAGTATGGTTGGAATGAAATTGACAGGGAGAAACCTGTCCCGCTGCCACTTTGTCTACTATAAATCCCACATGGTCTCACCCGGGATCGAAACCGGGCCTCCGCGGTGGGAGACCGGCGGCTAACCGCCTGGCATGGCCCTAGAGCAAGACGTTAGGAAGATGTAAGAAAAGTGGGACGAACTGGAATTGAATTGAACTCATCAGCTTATGGTCCACGATGATGATGATATTATCACTATATCATCATCATCATCATCATCATCTTAATTTACTAGATGAAACACAAATACCACGACAGATCAATGAAGAAGTTTTGTTAAACTTTATTGTAGAGGTTGGTTTAAACATAAACCAGTTAATATGACGCGTACATTCACGTCTTCTCGCCACACTAGAGGGCAAAAGAGGACTATAGGTAAGGGCATAGATGTACAGAAATATAGTTGTATCAGCTTAGCTAATAGACCTTCGAGATTGTGAAGACTTACTAATAGGCTTACTTGAGGACGGTAAGACGTCTGTTCCATGCACCAAGAAATTAAGTGCAGATGAAGCGCAGTGATGATAGTTGCCATTCTTTTTAGGTCTGTTACTTCTCGCCTCTTATGTACGGAACTACAGTGTAAAATGTATGCCTAAAATGTAATTTTATCTGTTGTTTTGTATGCGTGGGGACTTTGTTCTTACAAGAGGCCAAACATATTGCAGACTGGCAAGCTTTATAAATTGTACTGCACGCTGAATATTACAGTGATCATGTGTAGGAAGATGAGATGGGCAGAACATGCAGCACATAATAAAATTAGAAATACACTTGCACAAGTTTAGTATCAAAAATTGCAGGGAAGAGGCTAAGCAGAGGCGGGTTATTAATTTATTAGTTTCCCAAGACGACTGTGACCCATGTAATTTGTTAATTAGTTGCTAATTAAGAATTTCAAGGAAACGTAAAAGAGGAATATTTTGAGGTATCCTTCTTTATTTTGAATGAGACTCGTAACCTGTTATTTTGCAATCAACGTAAGAATTGGTGGGTCTTTTGTGGAAAAATTCAAAATGTCTGTTTCTGGTAAGCAGCGAGTACAGGCTCTGAGATCAAGGCTGTGGAAGAAGACTGGAAAATTTTACCCAAATTTCTTATTTCGCGAAACGCTTTTCAGTAGCTTGTAAGAAGTGGTTTTGTGATTAACAACAGTAAAAACACGCTGGGCTTTCCCGTATCAGAAATGTTTTAAGGCAATTTCACAGAGGGATGCGTTACTGACTGTATTGCTCTAAGTTTTATAACAATTCTATATTTTTTATTCCGTTTTAGTATATCTTGGCCCTTTCGGGATGAAAATTCTTTATTGACATAGCGAATAAATTCATTGCGTGGAGCGATAAGTTTCAGAACCCCCGTGGTAGAACAATGGAAAACAAATTTTCACGGTGGACATCTTACTATCGGTAATAAAATAAGAATTAAGAATAGCTTACTTCGAATCATTTGTATATTTATACTCATTAATCCACTTCGAAGTTAGAAAATCTGTAAATGGTTCAACGGCGAATGCTCCTGACTGGCCAGTAAATTACTTCCAGTGCACTGAAACAGGAGATGTATAACAGAATCATGTCGTAGTCACTCAATTAAGGCCTCTGGTATCAGCTGTATGCGTTGCGTAGCTTACGCCACAGCGCATGAGTGGATAACTTCCTGCTCGACTGACAGCAAGATGTCCTTTCGTCTGTACGTAGCCGCAAAGTACAGAGACAATTGTTGCTAGCTACTATCAGCTCGCGCTAATGCATTGCGCTACAACCTGACTTCTAAACCAGGTTTGGCCACTGGTTGGTTTTTCTGCCTCTTGATCAACATGTCTGTGCCTAGTTCCTTTGTTTGAAGCGCTTGGCTTTATACTGTGTGAGTGGTCTTTTGTCTATAACACTAACGCTTCCCGCGCAATTACAGAGTTGATTGGTCTGTGAAGGGAGGAAGTGGCGATGTCGGAATATCTATTTCTTGAGTCAAATTCGAACAGCAGAGGCCAAGCATATGTTCCGTCTAAAGTAACAGTCCAGACTGTACTTCACGTAACGTAACATAACCAACGATTTCTGAAAGTTCGCATTCCTGGAGCCGCAGTTGTTAACAGTGTGTTTTACTAAGCGATAGTGTTTCAGATGTCAATGCAAGAAAGCATTTATATTGAACTTCCTTCTCTTTATATATGTTGTAGTAAATAATAGCTGAAAAGTGTGATGTCTACTGCTGCAATCTTTCGTGTAAAATGTACGGGAACAACATGGCGGCAGGGCGAAATCTGTATTCAGATTTCAGTTTTAAGGCAGAAATAATTTAAGAGTCGTAAAATGTCTTATGGATTTACGTCAAAGAACTGAATGTGCAAATTATGCAGCGTCGGAGATTTTTCAGGCATAGCAGTGGTGGAACTAAACTTTAAAATCCAGTCATTCATTTGTAATGCAGTAGCAACTGGAAAATACATATAGAACTGTACCGCTGCGTTTTATAATTATATATTTCGCTTTTTTCTGTTACTATCGCTTGTAGATGTGACATGAGGATGAGTCTGTTCGTACTGCGGCCTCAAATGCGTCTATTGTGCCACCCCCATAATACACGAGAACCAAACATTGCTGGAATAACTGGCTACGGAATAGAGCAGTGCGCGCAGAAAAACTTGTTCCATTGCAATATTGCCCACCACTAATATCTTATGGGCTTCCTGCTTAATGTCACTGTGCCCCACCGTGTAAACTAAAGCATCTGAAAAAGAGCAGGCATTCTAAGTTCTTCCTGGAACTTATTTGCACATTTATGAAGATGTAAATGTTGTCCAAATTCAATAGATACGGCCATCGCTGCTTGACATCGCCGAGATTGTGAAACTGAATGTAGTCGTTTTGCTAGGGTACATCTGTTATTATGCTTCCCTTCAGTCTTCTTCGCATTCTGTTAAAATTGCTCCTTCGTCCATTCGGCTGTCCGCATGAAACAGCTCAAGAATCTTGCCAATAGCGAAAGTGTGTGCAGAGAATAAAATTTGTTTCTGAGAAAGATATATGGTAAGATATAGAATAATATGCTCCGAGATTTTTTTATGTCCAACACGGGCTTTACATCTTTCGTCTTATGAAATTTAAACGGATTATGCCATCTAAGACAACTACACATATAAAATCTTACCACTGACAATATAGCCATATACGTAATCGTATATTTCATAATGCTCACACTGAACTCGAGAAAGCGAAGAATAACCACCAGGGACGGTTTCATTTTTTTACTTTTCAAATGTAACTACTAATTAAAAAACAATAAAATTTTAAGACCTAACAGTTTCTGCGCAACTTAATAAAAACAACGTAATTTATGTTATAATAATTGTGTAAGAATGAGATCTTATTCCTAACGACGAGGAACATTTTATAATTTTATACATGTTTAACACGGTTACATGCCTATTCTATTAGCTGACCTTAAGATGACGTGCCCTAGTGGAAACATGTCGCTATAAGGTCATATTATTAATTGTTATTATTAGTAACAATGAAATTGTGTTGGCGGCGTGAAAGTAAGGCTTGTTATCTCAAGAATCAGTGTGTGAAATAGGACATTATGGAATTTAAGTGCAATTTAGCAATACATTTTAATTTTTTTAAAATCGAAAAACGCATAGGACACTGCACATGACGAACTGCGCACATTTCTAAGCGCATTCTCTAGCTTAGCGTGTAACTCACTAAATATTTATCAGGACGAAAAATATTAGGGACAGAGTTGTAGACAAAAATGAATAATACACGTTGTATGTGGAGTACAGTTTTTACACGTATCTTGCTCTTTTCGAGATAATCAGGAAAGGAAGCCAGTGTGCCAGAAGTATTAAGCTGTGTCCGCGGTTATCGGCTGGAGGCCAGTTTTTTTCTCGGACCGGTTCATGTCGAAGTTGTGGTGGGCCAAGTAACACTGGGCCAGGTTTTTCTCCCCGCATTTCGGTATGTCCTTGTGGCTATCATTCCGTAAATTCTCTGTACTCAGTTTCAGCCATCTACCATCAACGCTATATAATGTGAGTAACTGAGAGTGTCGTTATATACAGCATTCCTCTCTTTCTCTTCAGAGAATTTGGGCTTTGTTGTACTTACCATAACTACCGTTTTACAAGTATTGTGAACCAGACTTCCAAACTAACCAAGAAGTCGGGCTTCTTAAGGTGCCGTACCTATCAGTTGTTGAGCGAGTGAGATCTTTATTAATTCATATGCTTTGACGTCGTGACGTGGCCATTAGGCAGGTAGCAGCGGCCGCGGGCTATGATGTAATGCTTGTCGGCAGTTGCTATGATTCAATAGTTAACGATTGACATGCGCATAGAGACGCTTAAGTCAAGGTTCACCATTCAAAAGGGAAGCTTCGAATCAGACCTGAAGATTGCTAAAGCAACAGGTGAAACACGAAATAACATGAACAGTGATATAAGAATCGTTGTATGGATGACTGAAACGCAGAAAAGAAAAATTTTGTGCAAAGATGAAGTTGCACAAAGTTCATGAAATTGGGAGACTTGAAATATGTGTTTGGCTCCTTTATATTATCCATGTAGGGATTTGTGCAACGAATAGCTGGTTTTAAATCGTATTTTATTCAGCAAATCTTGCTTCCTTACTGCCGTATGTACTGTTACGAAGGTGGCATATATGACTAGGCTCGGGGACTCGAAAGGGAGGGTCAGTTAGGACAACTGGGTCTGGGTGACGGTGTATATGAAACAAATAGGTAATTAGGAGGATTTGGAGCGGATTTATCTGGCTCATAACATAGTCAACTTTCAAGCTGTTATGGATAACACAATGAATGTTTTTCATGTTCCATGAAGAACAAGAACTTTCTTGGCTAGCAGAGCGACCGTCAATTTCAAAATAAGGATTGTACTTAACGTGGTGGTTAGTTCTATCTAGTTTCAAACCCGTTTACATATGCGCGATATATTCCATTCAGCCTTTTCGCTCGTCTGTTATGTGACGCCGTGTAGTATGGTAGAGAGTTACGGTTGTTTCGGAGGAACCTGCGATTCCCATTTCCCAGGAGGCATCAGGTTTCTCCTTATCGCTGGCAACTGTAATCCAAACTACACGGCGTCACTTACCAGCATGTAGTCTATGCGTCGTCATATTCATTACCGTCAGAACCTCAAATCTACTTCCTCTATCTTCATGGCGGAACTTTGAAAACTAATTGTGTAGGGGACGTGCAGAATAATGTATTACGCGTTTGTAAACATATTTAAATCTTATCATAAGTGACAAAGGGTTGTTTAGCAGTTTTCTTTGGCCTCTCCAGATAAATATTGGAATAGTACCTTGACACAGCAAAACACCGCCACCTTCCCCAATCATTCCTTCTCACCATTCGGTATCATCTTCCCATTTTACGCTACGATGTGTACGCTTTGCAGGTGAAACGGTGTTGTTAATTTGTAACTGAACGACATCTGAGCATGCGTGGTACAAATCGTCTTCCTTACACACCATACGTTTGTACACTGTAATTTTTAAACATGAGATTTTACAGATTTGTGCAATCAGTAAGCGTTTAAGCCTAAGCAGTGGAACTATTAGGGTCAACGCAGCGCAGTTCATCTGTTATATGTGATACTGGCTTTGATCTATGTGCTGCGTCTTGTAACGTACACCTGCACACAAATGAATGCACGTATGTTTACTTGAAAAAGACAACTCTGTGTTGTCTTATCGAACCATTCAATCCTTTCAAGAACTGGTAGATGACTGAGCGGTTTTTAATCAATGCTTAAAACGTTCTAGACTGTGTGTGACATACGGAGCCTTGAGGAAAAGGCAATTATACGTTATGACTTTAAAGAAAAAAAAAACGCGTTCTACCGGTGCAGTGATTATGAAGCAAGCTGTGCTTTGGCAGTTGAAGCCAGTACTGGAAAGTAAGGAAGCAAGAGGTACAGAGAGAGAGAGAGAGAGAGAGAGAGAGAGAGAGAGATAAAGATGAGGAGAGTAGGAAGAAAGAGAGGAAGAGGGAGTAACGAATAACTAGGAAGAAAAAGAAAGAAGGAAAGACAGAAGCAAGCTAACAGAAGAAGGATGAACAGGAGAGAAATACAGGCCTATTGCAGTTACATATTTCCGTATTATTCGGCGCATAAAATATTCATCTTTGCGTTTCGACAGTGATGCAAAGCGTAATTCATTAGCATCCTCTATCATATCGTATTTTTTATTACTTGCCAGATAAATTATGGTATTCATAGACTCTTCTGGCTTAGGATAGGCACCGGTGGCGGGCTCTTATAAATGCGGTAATGAACCTTCGGTTTCCACAAAAAGCGGGGAATTTCTTGACTAGCTGTGGACCTGTTAGCTTTTCAAGAGGGACTCTGCTCCATGGAGTTAGTTAGTCAGTTTCATAGACCGTTTCGTAAGTAAAGACGGTACGCCGCTGCGTCTTTAGGCGCTTTCTCAAAATTGCGTAACGGGACTATTAGCTTCTTCATGTCTGTCTGTCTGTCTGTCTGTCTGGCTGTCTGTCTGTCTGTCCACTACATGGATTTTCATGATGTTTGGTTTTTCAGTGTTTTCGAAAAATTGTAGAAAAAATTCGCTTTTAATTGAAATGTGACAAGAATAACGGGTATTTTGCACGAAGACTTATGCGCATTTATGACCACATCTCGCTCAATTCTTCTTAGAATGAGAAATGTTTCAGACAAAAGTTCTAGAGAAAATCAAAACACATATTTTATATTCAATAATTCCCCCCCCCCCCGAAAGGCGTGCAGTTTATGAGAAAATGTGAAAGAACATGGTAGCGCCAGACAGGCCACAGATGACATTATAATACGGTGCATGCACTTTGCATGCTGGGTAACTGAGGCTACAGACACACTCAGAATATGTAATACTTATTGTTTTTCTACGGTAGAAACGGTGACGCGAACGCGCCTGAATGTTACGTTTATACGTACATTGCCAGTATTGTTACTTTCTTGAATCTGTGCGAAAATACAATTCGAATTTATGTTAGCAGTTAACTAATGATCTGAAATGAGATTCAGGTAATTGTCGGTGCACATAATTAGGAAATTGCTCCGGCAGAAATCCGAGTACGCCCATGTATGTTAAAAAGCAGTGTGACGTCATTTCGGCACGCGGCGTAGCGGTTAATGCTCGCTTCGCCTCACAGATGTCTCTGCGCGCGTGCGCGCCAGAGTCCGCGCCGCAGACAACACATGGACATGAAGCAGTCCTTCAGTCACCTTGGGTAACTACTTGTGTGTGTGTGCGTGAAAAGTGAGAGAACGGGGCAAAGTTGACGGGTCAAAAGTGGCCAAAACGAGTGGGGCACGATGGTGGCGGCGACTGAATACGGTCTGCCCACCAGCCCGGCACACGTAAAATCCAGCTTATCGGCAGTGAATATTTGCAAATTCGTATAATCACGTTTCCGGTAACCTATACTCAAATACATTGCCGTATATGCTTGTTAAATGTTAAAAATCCGTTTTTAGTGCACAATACTATATTGACAGGCTCAGATACCTTGTACATCAGTACTGAATTATTTGTGTGGTAACGGTTTCTTTTAACCGTCTGTGATTTGCCATACTCGATAATCTATGACTCTATGAAGCATGCGTTTTAGACCTACGGGTGAGTGGGACTTTTCTGTGCAGCACCAAGTGTTCAGTGATTCGTACACGTCACTGTGTTCTGATGTGGTACAGAGAACGGACATTTATAACTTTCTTAAGAAATTTTCAGTATTATACGTACTTTTAAAAGTGCTGTTTCAAACGGCTGCAGTGTGACATTGTTTTAAATAAGTCGTTAACTAAGATGTGCTTTAGTAGCTGAATACCTCGTATAATTTTCGAAGTGACTTGTATGGTGCTGAGAATTCAAGTAATTTGTATTTTCGTGCGTTAGGTTTCTGCATTCTTTCCTCCAAAAACCAGTGAATAAAGCCCATGACAAGTACGTGTGATAAAGACAAAAGATCACCACGTTGTGTCGTTATTATCAGAGAAGAAATTTCGGTGTGTTTTGTGATGTGCGGGAGAATGAGGCATTGGAATATATGTTGTGCCTGTGCATCATTTTTGTGATTATTATTATTATTATTACTATTATAAATAGTTGTGTTGTGCTGTTGGAACAAGAGAAGGAAATAAGAAACGGTGCGGTATGTTTCACCACATAACGTGTTGTTTGACGGAAATGCCGTGAAATTTGTTTCTATAACGGTTTTGCGTCACTACTTGTTGCGTCGCGACGTGCGTATGAATATCGTCGGGGAAGAGAATACAATTTAAACTGGTCCAGACGCGTTCAAGAACTGTTGCTTTCCTCGTCAAACAAAGCCGCAAAGTCACTGGGCCCCCCGTACTTCTTAACCCCTCGTTCCTCCCACTGTGGGTCTTGGTCAAGGACTTAACCGAGAAAACAGAAGAAATAAAAAATAATCATAAACCTAATTATAAAGAAGATCGAAACATGAGGCGAGTAATCAGCTGGGCGCTGAGGTAAAGTACTGCACTGAACATTTTATGTTTAAAGAGTAGTTCTTTGTACGTACCAAACCACGTGTGGGAAGGAAATTGCTTGTTGTTACTTTCCGATTTCAAATTAATTGTGATAGCCATGGATGTGGTTAAAGTTTGTGGTTATCACAGACTGTAGTAATTTTGCGATTTACTCTAATACTGTCTTAAGAAAGAAATATATAATTAAAATTTCTTCATAGCCTTTATGTGGGTTGGTACGTTAGATGTCTGATACGTATATTTTTGTAGAATTATTTTAGCTGTGTAGAAGTGGCTATATCACATTTTGTATCAAGTTTTATTTAGCAAATTGCATGATGGGCTCGTTACTCCCACAGCATGATTCTAGTGTAGTGTGTTGTAACTAATTATTATCTATAATATAGTTTTAGCTTGGACATTAGCAGTTGTTGCTGCAGAATTTTAACTTCGGGTTTATTGCGAACGTACTGACCAAATATATACATATCCTCCAGGATGAGTCACGTTCCGCATTTGCTGTACAAACAGAAGAGAGAGGAAACAAATTAATGTAGCTAATAAAACTGAAAATAAAATAATGTAATTCAACTGCCGGTTTAATATCTGCGCGGTAAATCAGATTTGACGCACCCTGAGGGTACAGAAACGTTCCTAATTATTTAATTTACGTGCCGGCAGAAGATGGCGTTCATAAAAAGCAAATGAGTCAAAACTAGGTTTTATTTTAGTTTCCGACAGCCTACGATGGACTGAACTTATAGCTTTGATGTGCGAGAAAAAGAATTTTAAGAGAATTTTGATGGGGAAACCTGTTGTATAATTGAGGAGGTGGGAGGATAAGAGTAAGATGGAGGAGACTGTGAAGATGTGAGATGAACAGAAACAACTCCGAATCGTATCCAGTGGCGGATTTTGAAATAATATTTTATACCACAATAAACACTGTACACACCGCGTGCTGATTAAGAAGTTTTGCATTTTGTTCATTGTATTTATGTGTTTCACAATGAAGAATACATAATTCTTAAAGTGCCTTAGCCGATTTCTGTTTGTAATGGAGATGCTGTGCTTTCTATTTGGAGAACGAACTGGGTTTTATTATTTCGATGGATTTCATGTTTCACAATGATAACGGTGTTGGACATTAGGATTTCATTGCATTTGAACACCTCTAGGTGACTACATTAATACAGAACACCCGACTCATCAAGGTACGTAGCATAGGTACCACAATGTCTCTAGATCGTAACATGATATAGGTCAGTAGCATGACTGCATGATTCACGTCTTCTCCGCTCTTTTGTTGTGGACGTACAATGAAAACCTGTCCTATTAGACCCCCCTTTAAAGACGACAGACTTTATATATATAAACTTAGACGGGGTTTGTGATATCGCCGAAAGTAGATGGTTTTTCGTAATTTCAGGTTTCCGCCGCGATGCTGATGAGATCTGCGCTCTTCTGGGGTGTTACGCAGCGTCGAGTGGTAATCCTTTACCGACGTTTCGGGACAACGTATCGGCCACACATTCGAGGGTCAAGAAGTCCATGAACAAAGGAATCCTTGAACATCTTGACCGTTAAAAATGGGACCGATATGTTGTCCCGAAACGTCGGTAAAGGATTAACACTCGACGCTGCGNTCATTGCATTTGAACACCTCTAGGTGACTACATTAATACAGAACACCCGACTCATCAAGGTACGTAGCATAGGTACCACAATGTCTCTAGATCGTAACATGATATAGGTCAGTAGCATGACTGCATGATTCACGTCTTCTCCGCTCTTTTGTTGTGGACGTACAATGAAAACCTGTCCTATTAGACCCCCCTTTAAAGACGACAGACTTTATATATATAAACTTAGACGGGGTTTGTGATATCGCCGAAAGTAGATGGTTTTTCGTAATTTCAGGTTTCCGCCGCGATGCTGATGAGATCTGCGCTCTTCTGGGGTGTTACGCAGCGTCGAGTGGTAATCCTTTACCGACGTTTCGGGACAACGTATCGGCCACGTCTTCAAGGGTCAAGAATTCTTGGACTTCTTGACCCTTGAAGATGGGACTGATAAGTTGTCCCGAAACGTCGGTAAAGGATTACCACTCGACGCTGCGTAATACCCCAGAAGAGCGCAGATCCCTAGATGATTGTTACTTTATTTACTTCGTTATGAACGTAGAAAATGGTACACGGGTTAAGGTAGTTAAATTTTTTCTTACTTTGAGGTCATACTTTAAATCCTAACTGCTGATGTTTCTGTGGTAACAACTTTCACACTTTTGCCTTTTTGACGTTACAAAATCGATACAGATGAGAAAGACTTACTACATAATCGAACAAGAGACAGTGTAGATTTTAATAGGGACACGTAACGTGGAGGTTTGTGTTCGGGGTGTAGATGAGTTTGAAGGAAAAATTTTGAAGTGGTGTTTTATCTAGAATCGAACAAATTTAATTAGCGGGGCACATTATAGGCGGTCCAGCGGGTGCATCCGCGTACGATGTATAAAATACATAGTCTACGAACGTGAGAAAAACCAATTAGCTTGTGTGGTTCAAAGACATCTATTTCTCGTAAGGGGCTCGTGAATAGCAAAGGTGACGTCGTTGGCAGGCTGTTGTTTGTGGACATCTGTGGGATGTACGAAATGTTTTAACACGGCAGGGTGTTAAATGTGAAAATTTCAGGCTGTAGGTTGCATAATGTTTTATTAAGATGACAAAGCGAAATATTTTAATATATAAGGGTTTTAAGTGTCGCATGATGGAAACTGTCGAATGTTCGGGGAGGACATAATGTGAAATGTTCCGATATGTTAGGATAAAGTGATGGATTTTAAATAGGCGTATGTAGACGGAGCCGATCTGACCGGCCGCGCGGTCTAAGGCGTGGGTCTGCGGCCGCTCGGTTGATGGGATTACGGGTTCGAATACCGCTGGGGGCATGGATACCTGTCTCTTGCGATTGTTGTGTATTGTCGGGTGAAGGTCTTTGCAACCGGTCGATCCCTCGTACAGAGGAGTCATACTGAGTGTGGTGTCTGTGTGTGATCTTGCAATCTCAAGAATGACGCTGTCTAGGCCTGAGTGGGGCTGTTGCGCCAAAAAAAAAAAATGTAGGCGGAAGTCTACTTGAAGTTCTCATCCTAGAATTTATCAGAGAGGACTGAGGAAAACCAAGAAAATTATGCAATAAGTATTATGATAATCTAAGTATTATGACAATCATGACGACAGCACTACAAAGAATAATGTTGAAGATATGAGTGGTAATGTGCTCGAGCATATGTCCGTGTTTTTTTTATACATATAAAGCTTGCTATTCTGGGGTACGCGTCAAGGCGCGTCGTTTGACATCATCGTGCACTTATTCCCCACACGATCCTAAACACATGCACCCGCGGACTCCTCCTACCTTTTCATAATCGTGTGGTCTAACAGTAAATAAATAACGTGCCTGTGACACCCTGAAAATGCTTCCCCGCCGCCTGTGATAGAAACACGTGGTAAAATATTTTACAACGTTCTCTCAGCTCTATCCGTATCACTGGAACTTGGGGTTAACGAAATGTACAGAAAATTGTGGTGTGTTATAGAGGAATTGAGCGTGTATTCATGCCATATCTCGATTAGTTCTGTAGTCAGACGTTGATGTGAAGTGAACGAGTGTTACTTCCAATCCAATTAGTTCGTGAAGAAGTTCATGGTATTCGTCAGATATATTGGTTCTTCTTTATTGGAAAGCAAACACAGAAGTAGAAAGGTACATTCCCGTTTGGATAGCACAGTCCAAAATTGAGTTTTTACGGCTGTATATCCCACAGTATTAAGTTTCTACTTCTGTATATTTGACTTCACGGTCATGTGTTCGATCAGCAGTGACAAACGGCACAAGTGGTAGAGCAAGAAAAGAGACTCTTGATATATTTGGTTGTACCCACATTTCTGTACGGATCAGTGTGCTTCACTCTAACAAAGGTACAGGAGAGCTGAACTGAGGCCAGCTGAAATTGGGTTCCTTCCTAAGTTCTGTGGCAAGTTACGGAAGAATATACCGTATAGCACACCAAGGAATAAGACAAAGAAACAAACGTCTATTGAACATAACTAAGAGTCAAGGAACCAGTTCGTTTGACAGTCAACAGGCGTATTTTTTTAGAATGTCGGATGAATTGGTTTCACCGCCTAGAAGGAAAGCATGAAAATAGATTTACCAAAAGATTTTACCAGCAGAATAACCCGGAAGGTGGGCAAGAAGTGGACCGTTTAAAAGATGTAATGAACATTTCTGATCTGAACCTTGGAGTCGAAACAGTCTCGTAATATTCGCCCTTGCAGATGATGCTGGCAATGACGATGATGGTCGGAGGTGGGGCCCGAACTGAGGACCGTGGTTTGTTAACTTGAACTGGAGTAGGGTCTTCTTCATAGCTCAAGTTTTGTGACAAATGAGGATCATCATCGTCGTCGTCATGATGATGATGATGATGATGATGATCATCATCATCATCATATCAGCTCTACAGCCCTTGGTAGGCTTTGTCTTCCTTGACAAGTGAGGATCGTGCTTTGAACGAACGATGACCGTCAGGAAAACAAAAGTGCTGAGAGGAAAATTTGTCCCGATGCCACTTTGTAAACTAAAGTCCTCTAGGGACTCCCTCGTCTGACTTAGCATGATTATTAATTTACTGCAGTTAGGACTGTTGGCTGAGTTTGCCAAGAAAGAGACATTATTTTCCATAATCGTGGCAGCCGCGATGGCGTAGTCGGTATAATAAATGGGACGACGCGCGGTTCGAATCCTACCAGTGGAAAGAGATTTTTCTCTTCTCCAACATGTTCTGACCGGCTCTGAGGACCATATAGCTTCCTGTTCAGTGGGTACCACGTTTTCTTTTGGGGTGGGGGGGGGGGGTAAACTGGCCGGGGCATGAAGGTGATCACTCACCTCCATCTTTTGCCAATATTAAGACTGAGTGGAGCTATAACCTACTCCACTCGTATGCGTTCATGTGGTGGACAGGGACAGTTTCGCATATTTACACGTTTTCATTTTGCTTTGTCATAAATTCTACGAATTGCCGTTAGTACTGTCATAAATACATAGACACTGGTCTGCATAGAGCCATTTAATATAATTAATCGTTCTACGCATAGAAATAATAGGCTAATTCTGTGCATTTCTTTAAGTAGAAACTGTTTCGGGAAACGTTTAGAATAACAGAATTAGGTACAGGTTTAACCGGATGCACATGCACACACGTGCCATTCGGTTGTGCCTAATGTAAGGGTTACAGCGATAAGAAGCAACATAATGACCACCGGAAAATTTATTGTAGATCCACCTACCTGATTTTATACATTGAAATCTCCTTTGTGAGATAGGATGGACGGACGAACAGATAGAAATGCAGAACTTTCGTGTTATGATTTCACTTCCTACATTTCATGCAAAAAAAAAAAACGCCAAAATAATCCATTTAAATTCTTCGCCTACCCTCTTTAATCTACCTGCTACTGGTGATGCGTTATTCGGGGGAGGGTATTCCCGTTAAGCCAAGTAAATCAAATTTATAATTTTACTGCGAATGTGGACCATCGACTCACGTGGCTAGGGACATGAAACGTGGCCACACCCATAGCGTCAGCACAGAGAAACAAAACGGTTTTGGTTGTGGTATTCTTTATCATAACCACCATGTGGTCTGGTAGATGATTGAAAATGTTTGAGATGAAATTTTTCTCTCCATTTTCACGGCAGTCGGAGCAACAGTTTCCTCCGAAACGCCCGTAACCGTCTACTAGACAACACGGTGTCACGACAGGGAAGACCACATTCTACATCTTCACCGCCGTTACGAGATCCAAATTCAAATATACTTTTTCATCCGATGGCCTTTACTGCAAAGATCTAAGGCTGGTAAAGCTATTCATTTATTGTAATAACAATATTAATAATAGCCGTGCAACACAACTTCAGATTTTATCGTGATGTTTATTAAATTGTTATTTTATATACAGTTACGCAACATGTTTCGGCATTTATCTTTGCCATCATCAGGTGTATCTTTCAGAATCCTTCATGCAGGACATTATGCATTGTCATTTATATTTAAATTTTATATTTAAGTGACATCTCACTTATATGTAGGTAATATAATAGAAATCAATACCCTGTTGTTGTTGTAAGTTAACCGTGCTAAAACAGGAGTATAAAAGAAAGAAAACTATTATAACGGTTAAGTTAAAAATTATTAAAATTACTAAAAACGAATTAATGAGTTGGAATTAGAAGTAATAATTAATATTTGGGTATATGAATATGGAGGGGTACAGTTGGGAAAGTATGCTGGAGGAGGAAGTGTAACAACTCGAAGGGGGGACTGCTTCCCTGTCGTCAGTATAGTAGGCTTATTTAACCGTTTAAAGCCTAGCGGTAACTTTACGTACCACCAGGTTTAACATTAAAAAATTCTACGTGGTGCCCACATTGCGTTTATGTGTTTTGTACGGATCTCAGAACGAACAGCAACTTTTGCCTTATAAAACATTAAGAGCCTGGTTTTTATAACCGGAGTGGAGAGTGTTTACAGCGCGGTACGCACTGAGTCCTTATATAAAACAGATACGCTTCGTCTTTAAAGGGTTAATTAATACACAAGACATGAGTTTTTCACCGATCCAAGTGGCCGCGCGGTCTAAGGCGTAGGTCTTCGGCCGAACGCTTGCTGGGATCGTGGGTTCGAATCCCACCGGGAACATGGATGTTTGGCGCTTGTGAGTGTTTGTGTTGCCATGTAGAGGTCTCTGCGACGGGCCGATCCCTCGTCCAGAGGAGTCCTACCGACTGTAGTGTGTGTCTGAGTGTGATCAAGTGAAAGTGAAACCTCAACACCTACTGTGAGTAGGTAGAAGAGGTAAGGACTACGAAAAGAAACGATATATTTTCTTTCCAGTTGGCACTGGCATTAACATTCTAACTTCTGTGTCTGTAAGTTCCGTGGTTATACTAGTCGTATCGTACGCCATACTTCTGTGTCTAACTGCTGTGTACCGAAAATCCAGTACGATCTGCGAGTACGTCACGAGTTTAACCCTTTAAAGACGAAGCGTATCTGTTTTATATAAGGACTCAGTGCGTACCGCGCTGTAAACACTCTTCACTCCGGTTATAAAAACCAGTCTCTTAATGTTTTATAAGGCAAAAGTTGCTGTTTGTTCTGAAATCCGTACAAAACACATAAACGCAATGTGGGCACCACGTAGAATTTTTTAATGTTAAACCTGGTGATACGTAAAGTTACCGCTAGGCTTTAAAAGGTTAATAAGGGAACTGATATTTATAGCGCTTTACAAATTGCGGGCGTATTGTGATCGACGTTGAGAACTTAATTACTGCATATCCTGCACAGCAAGGCACTAGGAAAGCGATGTGACGTTTAGAGAATTCCCTTTGTTTGTGTAAATTGAATTTTCTCTTTAAAAGTTGTTTCCTCTAGACTGCTATTTTAGCGTAATCATTATAATGACTAGGCTACGAGCTGGATAATCCGGAGTTTGAATCCTGGCAGGGGCAAGAAATTTTTCTCTTCATCAGAACAACCAGACTGGTTCTGGGATTCAACCGGCCTCCTATTGAATGGGTAACGATGTTCCTTCCCGGGGGTATAGCAGCTGGAGCATGAAGTTGAACAGCCACCTCTATATAGTGACAAGGTTAAGAAAGAGTGGAGATACACCTTCAGTTCCCCTGCTTGCCTTCATGGCATGGTCAGGGATAACAATGCCTCTACCTTCCTTCGTGTAAGGCAATTCTGTCGCCTGTGACTCACCTTGCCGTGCATAATAAAGGTGAAACACCCCTCACGGTCAGTTTTCTCGCTTTATTAACGGCCATGAAGTATTTCATTTTTACCGCCGAAACATGTAGTCCAAAATACCGAAGTAATTTTCTTTCATCACATTATTAAGAAAGTACCTGAGTTGATTGTGTGCCAAGTTTTATCGACACTGACCTCACACACTCTGTATGATTGTCATCCTGCTTCATTCTTTAGAATATGGCACGATAACATATGTATTGCAGTTGGACGAAGCGGTTGTGATTTGGCTAATCTGCTTCGCATTCCGAAGGCTACGACTTCACATTGCGGTAAAGCGAACGGCGTTCCTGATAGGATTTTCGTGTTCTGTATTCTGATCCGCAATAACGACTCTTTAAATCACACGATGGACTGAACATTCGGTTGTGTACCAGCGATTAGACCGTGAGTGCTTGGTAAAACGTGCTAAAGTGGGAATAATAACAGAACAAGTTAATTTTAGATGTTTATACCAACGAGACACCATATTTGAAGCTGAAGGCCTAGGTATTGTCCTTGTAACGTACGTTGTGTGGGGATTGGACTTAAAGTACTCTAATACTTTTAAAAGACAAAATAAATGTGTAAATAATATGGCTTACTGTTGTCAGTAAGTCATCACGCTACTTAACATAAGTATTTCTTAAGGTATGTTAAAGACAAGGCATCGAATGAGATGGGAACAAAATTCTGAATGAATAGGAAGAGATTTGAAAGGAGGTGGTTTCGGCCTATCTCGTGACACTATACTACAAAGAGTAAAGTAAGGAAATGTAATGGCAATCCGTGGTAACATGATGGCAGAATATACTGCTTAGTTTCACTGATGCACCAGTAGACTGCGCTTCATGTAGGCTACGTGTGAGAATTGATACAGAGAAGTATAGTGTCATATTTACAATGTGAACTGTGTTTTACCTCAAAGGCTGGCCCATAAAGATAATATGTTTGTCAGCTTTTGTATTGTGCATGTACGTAGCTATATTTAAGCTAACGTATACCGTGAAGTGGCCCTGAAAAGAAGCTCTGTGTACTGTGGATTATTTGGTTGTAACCAAAAAGTGGGTACATGTGGGGAGTACATTCAGTGAGAGCCAGCCTATATTTTTGATCACCCTCACCACAGAACGAATTTAAATTAAATTTTGTATGGAAAGAGACCACTTGGAAAACTGGAGCTAGATGGGACAATAATATTAAAACCGATATTTAGGAAATGAAGTAGGAGGTTGTGGACTGTCTTCATTTGGGTCAGGTTAGGAGCCAGTGACAGATTCGTGAATGTTGCACTCTATCTTCGGGTTCTATAAAATACAGGGAATTATTTTTCCTGCCTACCGAGTGTAAGCTTCTCAAGGCATACTGTGCTCTAGAGAGTTAGGCACAGTCTATGTAAGTAAAATAGCCTAACGTTCGTCTTTCCATCCCTGTGTCCCCAAAATGGGGAGTCGTCAAAAGAAATGGTAAATAAAAACAGCTTTTTGAAGGGTAATCCCACGAAAAGTATTAATCTTCTCAGTTTAGAAAATTAGGCATAGGATTTCCAAGAAATTCATGTCAGATATACAAGCATCGTGGTTTTTTCCACACAGTACCTAGTAGGAAAATGATATAGAGGTAGGCATGATGCTTTAATTTTACAAATTTTTCTTATTCTTATCCAAGTTTTGGTTTGCGTGTAAGTTAAAATTTTTCTTAGCTTATAAAACTTAACTCCTGATTGACCAGTTCAAGTGTGTCTCTGGGTTAATTCCTGCCGTCTTCGGGCCTGAGAAATTTAACCTCATCAGGGGGCCATAAGTGAAATACTTCATACAACAAACGTTGTTCCTGCAATTGCAATTCAGATATTCCTGCGTGTGAAGATTTCTGTAGTATAATGAAAATTAACTTGCAAGTCTCAAGTTGCTTGCATCGTCCTATGTTTACTCTGTTTTTACGAAGCTGAATCTAATTTTGCCAAATTTGTCAAAATTGCTTTCTCTAACAAAAATCCAGTAAAGTTCATAATTTTTATTTAAAAAGTTTTTTTGTCTTGTAATATGTGTAAAGAGGTAAAAGGAAAAGTATTTTATTCCTGTGTGGAAAGTAGAGCGCATTGTGTGGATTGAATGCAAGTGTTTTAGGAGAGGAGCCGGTGGTGGACTCCAAAGACAGTTTCTCAAGGAGGACTTTTCTCCATTGGGTTAGAAGGCTTACGGATAGTGCAGACTACTAGCATCAGCCACGTCCGCAACTTCGTTGAGCCGTTATGCTTCCGCCTCCAGCGGACTTCCCTACATTCTCCTTCAGTCCTTAGCCATTCTGTTGACAGGAATGATGGTAGGTTTAACCACGTGGTGAACTTCGCTAACGAGAAACGCTTTGGGCTATAGGCCACAAGGAATTCTAGGGGAATGCAAGAATACGGGCACCTACGTAATTTCTTTCCATGGTCCCTGCGTAGTAGGTTAACGTGCACTGTTATCAGATATGAAGCGTCATATCTTTTCATCTAATTAATGTATGGTGAAGCATGATTTAGTGTAGTGTGTATAATTGGACTCCCGTATAATTTAAGTAGTTTCGTTAGCTGTAGGTCACGCCATTATACTGTAACCTTAGCATATTCATGCGGGTTCTGAGTAGGTTATGTTGCACGACCCTTTGTGATGTTCA
Source organism: Coptotermes formosanus (assembly GCA_013340265.1). Taxonomy (NCBI): domain Eukaryota; kingdom Metazoa; phylum Arthropoda; class Insecta; order Blattodea; family Rhinotermitidae; genus Coptotermes; species Coptotermes formosanus. Next base: position 445,651 of record BLKM01001619.1, read on the forward strand.
TTGCTGCAAATAACACTGTCTAATTAATGTACAAGTACTTGAGGATATAGTTGTTGAAGTCTGTAAAAACTAGGGTTGTAATACGGGCTAGAGAATCCGGAACGGATTGAGCGTAGATAGATATTTCTTAACAAACAAACACACAAGCAAGCAAACAAACAGAAAACAAACTAACTAAACTAACTAATCAACCAGTTAACCACTCAGTAAAATATAGGACTATCTCCATGAAACATAGCCCGTCCTTAGGATTTAACAACCTCTTATACTCACTGAAGAAACTTTCTTCCTTTTATAGGAGACAGAAAGTTTCTCAGCTATATTCATATGACCCGGCAGATCATCCCCATCCTGAAACAAATCAATCCAGTTCACGTATTGCCATCTTTTTTATTTATGATTCATTTTAATATTATCCTTTACACCTATGCCTTTCTGATTGCCTCTTGCATTCAGGATTTCGGGTCAAAATTTGGTATGCATTTGTGTACCTTACACTCATGCTACACCCAGGTTTCCTTTCGTAAAAATATTTTATTTCCTGTAATATGGAGAAAATGAAATCATGGCGAGGTGAGGGCAAGTATTATACCCTTGTAGACAAATTGCTTATCTTCATTGACATCATAAATAGCAGGGTCATCAGCGATAGCGAATGCCTTGTAGGTTCGACTACTTAATAAATTTCGCCTCTGAGTATATTTACAATAGTCATAGTATTTTAGTTTAAAACGTACAAGCCGTAACTATATAACGTGTTACGATAGAATTCGAAACGCACAGTGGACTGTTCTTCCTCTGAGATCAATGGAGCATTTTTGAGATAAGGTGTTTGATTTCTCATGGGTGTTCCAATCGTATTGTTTTATGTGTTCTCGTTCCTGTCAAATTATTATAAAAGTGAAGCTCAGTCAGTACAATAATAGGCTACTGACCAGGGGGTCCGATTCCATGCAGCTTTACGCGGCAGTACTTGTTGAAATGATGGTGTCGTGTGGGTTTTTATAGCATGTAGTGATTTAATGTTTGGACACTTCGGAGGAACATAGGAACATTTAATCACTATGCCGGTGCAAAAACTCAATAGATAACCATAATTTAAAGACTCATTTTCTCTTGACCACTACAAATATTCAGGAACTGGGGGGCCGTCCTGACTCCTATACAGTGGGTAGGCCTACTAGAGATTGTTTGAAATGAGGACAATCGGCTGAAACATGCAACTGGCAATTTACTTGTATCTGGTATGAGATTCAGTATGCGTGAATACTACCTGCACGCCATACAGTAGAATGATAGGAGACGGCCAAGCGATTGACTGCGTTATTGATTTGTTACGCCATTTGCATGAAAACATAATCGTCGCTTGCTTACACAGGTGGGGGTTCAGTGTTGGAAACAGTGCTATATGACAGTAGAGACGTGACGTAACCGACTGTTGTAATTAAACACAGGTCAGAGTTACTAGGGAAGGGGAGGGGTAGATGCGGATACAAGAAAGGGAAAGGGTTGGTAAAGGACGAAGTTTTGGAAGAAGTTATTCCGTAATGAACTTCAACGTGTTTTTTCACTAGTACGTGCTCGGGTGTGTAATAGTAAGTTATCTGAGGTTATTTTACAACAAGAAACTGGTTGTTTTCCTACGTATCCTATTTTACTAGCCCTGTTTTTTTTAGAAATGATATTGAAGATGCGGGTCGCGGGTTCGATTCCCGATGGTGTCAGTGGATTTTTCATTGACATAATCCTGTCGGTCGCACTATGGCCCTGGGGTCGACTCAGCCTCTAACAGAAATGAGTACCAGGAATATTTCCTGGGGGGTAAACGCGGCCGGTGCGTAGGGCTGACAACCTTACCACCTTCAAGCGCCGATTGTCTAGAAATCCGGGAGCCTCGACCTCCTGGAACCCTGTGGGCCTGTCCAGGCCTGTAATGGGACTGCTTGACCTTTTTTTTTTTATTGAAGATGCTTTGAAATAAGGTTGATTGCGGTGAATTGGATAGGACGTCACAGGAAATGGTCGTGATTTTCAGGGGACTAAAAACCTATTATTAAACCAGCAGCCGTTGTAAATGAACTCGCATTTTATTCATCACAACAGCACATACACATGTCTGGGTAGGAGTCATAACAATAACGGAGGAAACCAAGTGCTGGCTGGATGAGGAGGATTTCTCTCTTCATTTGCGGAGCCCTTGGAATAACCGCTGCGGACCTCTGGATCCGCAGCCCACAGGTTGGGAATTTTAGTCAGTGATACAACAATCGTGCTGTGTGTCCCTTGTCACCACGGCGTGGCTCGTCCTGAAGCTGGGCTAAAGAATGAAGCGTCTAGATTTCATAGAGGGCGCTGCTGCCCTACTGCGTAAGCGGTATGTCCAACGTGCAAGGGGTGGTTGTTTGGCTTGGGGGCTAGGCAGGGCCTAAAGGAGTGTCACTGTAATTTATGCAGTATCACATAGGGTCTGCCGATCCCAGTGGCCGCACGGTCTAAGGCATAGGTCTGCGGCCGAGCGCTTGCTGGGATCGTGGGTTCGAATCCCACCGAGAACATGGATGTTTGTCGCTTGTGAGTGTTTGTGTTGTCAGGTAGAGGTCTCTGCGACGGGCCGATCCGTCGTCCAGAGGAGTCCTACCGACTGTGGTGTGTGTCTGACTGTGATCAGGTGAAAATAACCTCTACACCTACTGTGAGTAGGTAGAAGAGGGAAGGACTACGACGACATAGGGCCTCGGACGTAAATTAATTTTTGGGATCATCTGGCTCAGCTTTAGGGTCAAGAGGTGAGCTATTTTACCCCCAGTAATAATATTTGGCTTCCTTAAGTAACAAAGAAATTCGTGACTAATTAGGCGATTATCATCATATCGAGAAGGGCTGCTTCATGGAGTTACGTTAGATAGAATAACAGTGTGAGACTGCATAGATGGAATGGTATTCCCAAGCAGCATTACTGTCTTCTCTGAGGTGGCTTGTATTATGGTAAATAAGCACAAACGTTTCGAGGAGTGTTCTCACCTCTCTCTTCAAAGTTCGATCCTGAGGGTCGGAGCAGCAAGTACGTCTGCAGCTTGGGCGCTTACCCATCCCACTACAGGGAATAACGTAACAGAAGACGGTGGTTTTATTAAGTTACCCATCACTTGGAATAACTCATGTTTCCTTTCGTAGTCCTCACCTCTTCTACCTATTCACAGCAGGTGTCGAGGTTGTTTATTTTTACTTGATCACACTGCACGCACCACAGTCGGTAGGACTCCTCTGGACGAGGGATTGGCCCGTCCCAGAGACCTCTACATGACTACACAAACACTCACAAGAGACAAACATCCATGCCCCCGATGGGATTCGAAACCGCGATCCCAGCCACCGCTCGGCCGAAGACCTACGCCTTAGACCACGCGGCCACTGAGATCGGTGAAAAACTCATGTCTTGTGTATTAATTAACCCTTTAAAGACAAAGCGTATCTGTTTTATATAAGGACTCAGTGCGTACCGCGCTGTAAACACTCTCCACTCCGGTTATAAAAACCAGGCTTTTAATGTTTTATAAGGCAAAAGTTGCTGTTCGTTCTGAGATCCGTACAAAACACATAAACTCAATGTGGGCACCACGTAGAATTTTTTAATGTTAAACCTGGTGGTACGTAAAGTTACCGCTAGGCTTTAAACGGTTAAATAAGCCTACTATACTGACGACAGGGAAGCAGTCCCCCCTTCGAGTTGTTACACTTCCTCCTCCAGCATACTTTCCCAACTGTACCCCTCCATCTTGGGGTCATTCTCTTCACACAATGCTGATAGCGATATAGGCATAAACTTCACTATTGTCACGCACCTTGGTCTTGTCAAATTAGGGCTAAGAAGGTTGCGACATATTGCATCAGTAAGGCACAGAGCGGTAGACCTCGAGTGCCTCCATCCCAACCATTGATGGACTTCTTGCCGTGGCCGTGGTATAGTAGCAATAACAGATTTTAATTAAAGCGAATTCTAGTCTGACAGAAAATTTGTGTGTGCAGTTTGCTTGTTATAGGTTAAGACAGAGTTGTTATCGAGGCAAGAGCCCATAGACTTGACTGTGCATGCTCCTTTACAGAATGAGTGTACGGGATATGCAAGACAGGTCCTTGGCTCCTTTATTTCTTAAATCAAAAGGTTCCTAAAACTCTGTTACTTTCTTTTTTGTAACAGGCTACTTATCTGTTATTTGTGCATTGATGACTTGGCTTGAGTGTTAAACACTGCATCATTTAACACTTCTATCACACAACAGCAAAACGTGTGGTCGTATTGGGTTCCTCGAGACTTGTTTAGTACTTGTTAACCTGGGTCAATAAGAAGACAGTAGGCCTGTAGTAATAAACAATGGCAAGTACTGATATACTACTCACGTAGCAAACATGAGTTTTAATGTTGTTTTTAATACCATTTACAGCCTCGGTATATTTAAGACGTTTTTGGCAGGCATAAGCAAACACGACAGAGAGGTTAAGCAATGTTATGTTAATACAGAACGGATTATAATAATTATATTCATTCCGACGTTTGTCGTCGGAGAGACGATGACTCTGTAATATCCAGCAGGCTTATTTGTTGTACCCAAATAAGCTTTTATAGCAAATACAAGCACTAATTCATTGTAATTATATAGAAGTAGTTATTATGAATTATTTATACGTGGGACCGGAATAGCTCTGTCAATATAGTGACTAGGCCAAGGGCTTGACAATTTTGGGCTCGAATCCTGGAAGGAGCAAGACACTTATCTCTTCTCCAAAACGTGCAGTTCTTACTGGGGCCCCGCCAGCCCCTTAAATGGTTACGGGGGGCGCTTTCCTAGGGATAGTAGGCGGAGGCGTGAGATTGACCACTTGCATCAAGTGCCGAGGTTAAGAATGAGTGGAACTGTAACATCACTCCCCTTATATGCCGTCATGGCATGTGAATAGGGAAAGTGTTAATTTTATTTTTTATTTGTTCATGAGCTGACCCAAACAACAGACTATTGCAGGTGACATTGCAAAGGGAAACATTTTATTGAAATTTTATTATGTATGCCAGCTTTTATTTTGACGCCTGTAGACCGGCCCTAAGAAATTTATGGGCTGTATTACATATTCTAGTTAGTAAACTGAAGGACCAAGAATTAAGTTGTCAAGGTGTGAAATTTTGTAGGACGTTTCGGAGTGTACTTGGTTATTCGGTTGTCGAGCAGCGCTGTGAAGAGCTACACGTGTTGAGAGCACATCACGAAACAACAGTCATAGGCGGAAGACTCAAATTTCATAAAAGGTACCATTATCTAACGTTCTAAATGGGTTTCTTTTATTAACCCTTTAAAGACGAAGCCTATCTGCTTTATATAAGGACTCAGTGCGTACCGCGCTGTAAACACTCTCCACTTCGGTTATAAAAACCAGTCTCTTAATGTTTTATAAGGCAAAAGTTGCTGTTTGTTCTGAGATCCACACAAAACACATAAAAGCAATGTGGGCACCACATAGAATTTTTTAATGTTAAACCTGGTGGTATGTACAGTTACCGCTAGGCTTTAAAAGGTTAAGCAATTTGTCACGCTTTCTGACCTGCAGATTATTTCTAGCCTTTAAAAATACTGGCTTACATTAGATGAAGCTGACATTGAACTTAGGGCACTGTTTGAAGGAATTAATATCTTGCAAAGTATTAGGCCTCCGAACAGGGATACCTCAGTCGGTATAGCGACTCACTACTGGCTGGACGGTCCGGGAATCGAATCCCGGTAGGGGCCAGATTTTCTGCACCCGTCCACCCTGGCTCTGGTGCCCACACATCCTCCTGTACAATGGGTTACGGGTCTTTCCCGGGAGTAAGTTGGCCGGGGCGTGGTGCTAGCCACCCTACAGCCCTCTAGCGCCGAGACTAACGGAAGTATAGAGCTGTACCTCTACCCTCCCTTCGGCCGTAAACCCATACGGGGATTCTGTTAGCTTTCTTGAAGTATTAGGTCTAGTAGATGGTAAGAGATTGGCACATTGGCATACCTAAGATCACTGCAGACACCGTGGTGTGGGGAACTCGGGGGTCAGGGGCCCACAAACGTACAGAATGTTATAATTTTTTGTGTGTTATCTTGGATTGGATTCCGTTCTTCTGGCACAAGGCAGTCTTCTGGATCCCTGTTATGAGATCTAGGATTAACTTCGACAGTAATTACTGAGCGGTCCCCAGCCATCTGTCTTCGCCACGGGATTGACACTCTAGCTCACTATATAAGTATCGACCTTCCTGTGGAGGCATAGCCGCAGTCTTTCTGAAACTTCAGAAATAGGTGGTGGGGAGCAATTAACGTTATGGCCTGGCTGCTTAAGCTCTGGCAAAATAACTCATTGTGCTTATTACGTAGCAGGTAAAGTTGGGTCTGGAGCCAGCCTGGACGCGACAACAAAGATGAATCATCTGCCCACGCAGTAAATGTAACACCAAGGCATCCGTCCTCCAGCCATTTGCGTGGTTACTATGCTGACTGAGCTACCCGAACTCTGTTAGGCCTGGTACATGACATAAAATGTAGACATGGCTGAACTGTAAAACATATGTATGCAAGGATCTTCAATGTCTTGAATATTTAAAGAAAAAATGTGAGGAAAGAACTCCTTGACCATCTAAGAAAGGACTCGTTAGACAAACGTGTCATTTCCAAGTGTGTCTTCGAAAAAGGTTGCAGAATTAATTGCGGTAGACTATAATTCATGTCGTTGACAAGTCGCCATAACCTCTCTCAAGTGTTCCACTGTAATTAGAAAGGACTTCAGTGATGTACCGCGGTATAGAATCTAGGATTCGAAGCACACGCCTACCGAATCGAAGTGTGCGACTTTACAACTCGATGAAGCGACGTGGAATGAAGCAGTCGTGACTAATTTCTTGTTACTGTCCCAGAATTTGCCTGCAAGGTGTGACAGAGTCTTGAGAACATCACGCAAGGCGAGTGGTCTCTTGACTGTACACTAAATGCATAGAAATAATATGATTGTATATAATTTAAGCTACTTCTTACATTTTCTGGAATTGAAATGGTGTCGTGGTTATCAGGGCTTCTTAAAGATAAGAAAAGCACGCGATTCCTGCCCCAGGCGTTGAAGTTTTCCTCTTAAACAGGAGGCATACAATATGAAATTGATAGGAGATCTTGTTGACACATCCGGTAAAAACCGGTTCGGCACGCTTTTTGTACCCTTGTGAGTGATTCTTCAATCCTTCCTTTGATTTCTTTTCCTGGCTGCATTAGATGGACAACGATCACGCTGTGTACATACAAAATTGTGGTACATTACGTAGTCGTCATCGGTATTTCTTCCACATACCTGTCTAGTGAAAATATTATGGTACTGGGAGATGAAATTCTTGTTTGTAATGCAAAAATGTTACAGCTGGAACAAATACGTGTATGCCAGTCCATTAAGCGCCGGTCGGCACAGTTTAGGAAGACAAGCAGTGCCTTGCATAAGAATGACATAAGCAGGTCTGGTGCACGTACTGACACAGTCAACAGAGTTCGTAAGTCTTTTCAGTGCAGTCCGGTGAAATCCATCCATCATTCTATCAAAGAACTTCGAATTCCCTTGACGACTTATTGTGTCGAAAATTTTGCACCGCTTTTGAAGCTACGTGCATAGAATATCAAAACATTACACGATCGTCCTCGTCGGAAAGAATTTATAAAAAAATTAGCTTCTTATTTCAAACGCAGCATACCGTTTCAAGGTACCTTTCTGTGTTGTGCTCTACGTGCATTTGTAATATGAATAAATTACGGCCAATCTGTATTTCAGGACAATTTAAAAACATAGCGTGGTCAAGGAGGGTCTTAAGAACAACATGAGTTAAAATGCGTACAGGTTTACATAGTTGGAATAGACACACACACACACATACACACACACACACATACACACACATACACACATACACACACATACACACATACACACACATACACACACATACACACACATACACACACACATACACACACATACACACATACACACACATATACACACACATACACACACTACACACACATACACACACATACACACGCGTACACACACGTACACACATACACACATACACACACATACACACACATACACACATATACACACACATACACACATACACACACATACAGACACATACAGACACATACACACACATACACACATACACACACACATACACACACATACACACACATATACACACATACACACACACACATACACACACATACACACACACACACACACAAAATATATAGAGTAAACCACCGTCTTCGCAGTCTCGTAATTAGAACTGGAAATAAATTCAAATTCCGCTGATAATAACGACTTTTTTTTTAATTCCGACCCAAAAAGAGTAACATAATACAAACCGATACCTGCACATAAACCTATTGCTTATAAGAGTACTTGAGGTAAGGATAGAAACGCTCCATGCCTTCTTATCCTCGGCATTAGAAGGAAGATTAATGGTTAGATGCACACACCATTCAGTTTTTCGCCGTGTAAAGAGGCTTCCTTTCAGTCAGGAATCCCTTGAGACCCATGGCTGCTTTTTACACACGTTGAGTAGAAATAGGTCTATTCTGATTTTCCTGTCAACAGTACAACTCCATATTTATCCCGGAAGTCCCACACTGGATCAAAGTGTATGATATCCGTCAGCTATCGGCTGTCGTATAGATCTGAATTTCTGCTAAGTTTCGAGATCAGATGTTTGCTTGTTTCAAGCCACGAGCGGTTTTGAGGCAATATAATATACTTGGCTAGTACAAATATTGCTCGTCAAACACCCAAACACCTAAGGTATAAGTTTACGACTGATGTTATTTAAGAAAAGCAAACACTTTCCGAAAGTTTCAAAGAAACTATGTTACAGACTTGAGTAAAAGTTTTACGGCTTTGTTGGTTTGCGTGGGTTTACAATGTACACATTGGTTTGTCCGCGTGTAAATCTGAAGTACAGGATACACTACACTTCATTCACGATGTCCATAGAGTTCGTATAAACGCGGTTAGGGCAAAAAAAAAGAAGAATGGATATTTTGCTGTTATCAATAGTACAGTCACAACCAACACATACATTTGCAATGCGTAATCATGCTGCCGGTTTCAGCTCAAAGAGCCATCATCAGGCCGTGACAGAAAACTATGAAATCAAACTCCATAAATTTGGTAAGAGGAAAATTCCCCCTTTATGTGTTGTGTTGTATTTGTTGGTTGTGACTTTACTATTAATAAGAGTAAAATATACTTTTGCATGTACGTACCAATGGGGATGTCCAATATTAAAACTGTAAAGGCTGGTCAAGTCCATATCAATCGCCACAGAAACTTGAAAATAAAACTCTATAACTGTAATGGTGTGTGTGTTGGTTGTGACCCTACTATTGATCACATTAAAATATACTTGCATGTATTTAGCAACGGGGATGTCTAATATTAAAAAAAAGAATTATTGCAAACCTAATCCACAGTGACCTGTCTGTTGTAATATAACACTTCAGTAAATTAATTTTATCGACACCATACCCTTGTGCTTCTAGAAGTTTCAGTGACAGATATTTTAATATTCAGTCCAACACAAGTACATGTATTACATTTAAGAACAGCTACACGTTTCGGTCTTAACAGACCATTATCAGGCCATCAACACAGTAGTCAAAAACAAGGTAAAAATATAATACACGGGGATTTACCGTATTACATTTTTACGTTGTTTTTAAATATTGATTGCCTGATGATGGTCTGTTAAGACCGAAATATGTTGCTGTTCATAAATAAAGGACTTGTATTTGTCACTGAAACTTGATACGATTTCGAATACTACTTATCATGTTAACTACTAATCTCTGACGTAATGACAATAAGACACTAAAACAGTATCACTATATGCGACTGAGTCTCCCACGAAGGGGAATAAGGAAACCGCGTTATTCTGGATTTGACGCCTTCATGAGGCACGTTCAGTGATTGAGGTTCCCTAGCCCGTAATCTTTGTGTTCAATAAGGCATCCTGTTTTGCGGTAGGAGGTGTAGTAGTGGTGAGATGTAACAGATGGAGCGAGAGTCGGTCAGTCAGGTGCTAATCAGAGATTAAGTTGATGTGTAATGGCATCGACAATTGGAAACTTCGTCCCGCGAAGCAGTGCCTAGTGCGATTCGCTATTTGTGGGCGAATCATGTTTCCCATAATCGAAATTCGCCGCCATTTAGCATAGTTATGTTATGATGGGGAATTCAGAGTGCTGCATGTCAGAAAATGGCGCGATAAGTTTGCAAATTGTCGAATTGACGATGATTAAACCGGACAGCCCAGCACACTGAGGAAGCGCGTGAATGAAGCACGAGCGGAAGAACTCATTTTGGGAAACCGAAGGCTCAATATGCGACATTTATCTGATGCATCGGAGTTGTCCAGCAGAACTGTACGCGTTGTCCATGAGGAACTGCATACCGCAAAATTTATGCAGGCTGCTTATAGAGATGTCTGAAAAAACAGCGTAAAAGTCGAAGTGTTGAAGATGCACTGATGTTGCTCTTTCATATTTCCAACAATTTAAGAACGGAACAAGTTCACGTAACGCGTAGTGGGGGGGGGGGGGGGCGCTGAGACAGTGTGCACAGTGTCAGTGCTGAGGCATAAGTCGCAATGCAATAGAAATTCTCAAATTTTGCGATACGCAAATTTTGAAGTGTTTTAAGTCTGCTTGTGTAGTTACGGAATATATATTTGATGATGCAGAAGAAACATGCTCGTTGAATTCATGTTTCGGGTACAGCAATGATGTGAAAGCCTACTGCGACGAATGTGTGAGACAATTCGCAGCAAGAGAACTGGACGTCTTTCTGGAGGTGTGATCTTTCAGCACAACAATGCAACCCCAAACAGCACTCATCGGACACAAGCGTTACTGCAGTCCTTTTACAGGGAACTTGCGAACGATTCACCCTATAGTTCTGGCTTGCACCGTCGGTCTTACTATTTGTTCGAACCTTCGAAGCAACGCCTGCAATGTCACCAGTTCTACAATAATGAGCAAGGGAAGTGACTCTTCATGATTGGCTGCAAATGCAGGAACTTGATTTGTAGTTCGACGAAATGCTTAAACTCGTGCCAAGATGGATAAATGCATCACTGTGCTCGGGGAATTATCGTGAAGAATAACGATATTTCAACGGAACATATAGCCACGTTTAACGTTTTAACGAATTCCTGTTTAATTTTTGTTGCTCAGGGAATCTGATTTGTTGAACATCCTTAGTAGGTTTGTAGATTTTATTCCGAAGCGGTTTTATCTATCAAATAACACGGCGTCAGGCTCCAGAAAGCCTTATAATGTGTAAATATTCTAATCCTATTTTCTTAAGTTGCCGATTTTAAGACGGCCAGAAATGGTACTGTGTGTTGGCTGATTCGCTCTAAGAGATACTCCGACTAGTGGCCAATTCATGCTTTAGGGCAAATTGGTGAAAGAATCAATTGTGTAGGCGGTAGTTATACTATTTACATACTTGCCTTAGAAATTTGTAATTTTTAGCCTTCACTGCTGGCATGATAAAAATTTATAGCAGTGTTTAATTTATAAAAGCTCGCAAAATCAGGAACTACGGTTACAGAAAAATTACTCTTGTACTAATCTCTTGCGTATTTCCGCTTGACGTCAAAATGTGGTCAATCAGATAAATATTTAAAAAAAACACGGAAGAAGTGCGTTGTTGTCGCACCTGTATTATGATTCCGCTAGCTCGACAGACAGGTAAAGCCCGCAATTTTATCATAACGTTCACCCGATGAATAGGCCCTGCTTGGCAACGTGTGATGTACGTAACTCCGCCTCTGTGTTTCAGTTACAATGCTGTAAATATTTCGAGGAGAAGCAAGATTCTTCCTGCTCTTCAAAACCGTCCAGATCGGGTCTGGGACCCACTCCTCCTGTTAAACTGGTCCCGGGGTTCTTTCCTGGGGTAAAGCGGCCAGATCATGAAGTTGACAACTCACCTCCATTTAATACCGACATTTAGAATGAGTGGAGATATATATCTCTGCTCCTTGTGTGTGCCTTCGTGGCATGTAGAGGGCCACTTTGCCTTTACCGGGTTCGAAGATATCTGTAGCGTCATTTATTTTTAAGCTAGCCAGTAAAAGTTACAGCTGCGTGGGAATTGGCTACATTCAGACGACGTCCAAACAGAGAGGAAAGGGGCCCACCTATGAGAAATCTTGGATATAAAAAGGATTTTGGGGTGGGGATTCATGTACTTTTTTATGACAGAACGGACCCATTGTGTGACAAATATGGAATCTGTTGGAACAGTACATAGTATGTAATTATATAAACTTAATAGGTCTGTCCTATATTCAACCAGTATCTTTTATAAGGCTTGTTAAAAGAAAGAAATGCCGTTGATGGAGAGGTAAAAATGTAAAATTTTCCCTGTCCACGCCATAAAGACTGTAGCGACATTCATTCTTAATGTCGGCACTGTATGGAGATGAGTGGTCAACTTCGTGTTTCGTCAGCTTTACCGCCGTGAAAGAACCGCGGTATGCACTGAACAGTTGCCTGGCTGGGTCCTATAGCTTTTCTGGACGTTTTGGAGAAAATAAAACTATCCTTCTTCTGCGGGGTTTCGAAAAACGGGCTCTACATTCCGTAGCCTAGTCACTATACCGGCTACGCTGTCCTATCTGTATTGTTGGAGAGCTTCTTTCTGGAATTATTTGCAGTGAAGGCAACCGAAAAATTTGTAAATGGATATGTAAGGCTTAAAATTTCCTTCATATTAGAAGTTTAATTAATGAAGTAATGTGACTGATAGTAGCTGCTTAGGTGCATCGAAATCGAACTTCTGAATGAGCTATAATTAAATGAAAGCAACACGACTTTTAAATTACACCACAGCGTTAGTAATGTGAAGGACTGAAGTGCAAGAAACCAGATTGCGATCTTACATGTATTTGTATTCGGAAATAATAAAATCCCACATTTTATTCTTTTGGCTTATGACACCGTGTAGCCTGGTAGGAGGTTACCTACATCTTGAACCTAGAATATGGAGGAAATATAAATTCTCAGAACGATTGATAACGCTGTACCAGACTACACGGTGTTTTAACACAATCCAGTGCGATTCTTCACTGACTTAAGAATCTGTATCAAAATTTACAACGTGATCTCTATTAAACTTCTACTAGCTCTGGCAATATGCAAGTACAGAGTGGTGTTTAATTCTCAAAGATTGACATTAAAACCACCATTTGGCCGGAAATGATCCTTTATCCTTTCCGGAACCGGAATTTCAATAGGAAGTACAACAATACGCTTATAGTTCTTTGTTGAGGCAGTTTTATGATTAGTAGGCTTCGCAGTAAACATTGATTGAAGCTGAGATATTTTAATGTCGTTCGTAACAACAAGTTTCACGAATGTGTCTGTTTCACCATGCCGACGTCTCGGTTTATGCGGATTTAACAAATCGAGAACAGCTGAACGATGTTTAATGACATCTGATACTGGGAGGCTTTACTAAGGTTTGTAAACATACTTCTTTTCTGACTAAAACTGGACAACAAGAGCGGGCACTTTGCATGAGGACCTTCATGATATTTTGCATACATCTTGAGCGTTAATTGTTAAATTTGTATGCAGTTGTGAAAAAAATTTCCCCAAAGTTTTGTGTTTCGAGATCTGCTTAGTAAAAAGACTAGCAAACGATATGCGTGCATTACTGACTTTTTCACCATAATGAGGCTGGCCGTCGCGGTATTGTAGGGAGTTTTCTTTGGACAGTAGCAAGATGAGAAGTTTGTATCTTTCAGGACAGCTCCATCGCTGGTGAGTTAAAAAATAGCGATGTGCAGCTGTAGGGTCACACGGGCATTGTTTGGTTAATAGGCCGAGAAATTGGTGAAGAACATAGCATGCTTCTGGCATAATACCAAGAATGTCCAGCGAAGAACTGCGCCTGACTCTTGTCACCGGCGGGAACATGTAAGTTCATTGGGAATTTAATATGCTTACTAATTAACCAACATTGCTGTAGCGGAACCTGAGGTAGACATTACTAATTACAAAGTGCGCCTGTGGACAGATCCTGAGCCAGTTCGAATCACTTCGCTTTCTCACCTCTCTTAATTTTCTTTGGGCAGATCCTGAGCCAGTTCTATTTACTTCGCATCATCAGCTTTGTCTTTAAATGTCTGCAGTTCAAACCTAGTTACTGTAACAACAAGGAACTCTGTACTTTGTCATAGTGTATTTATGTGCTTTATATGACGTCCAGATCTTATCGGTTATTGTCTGTAACAGCAATGATAATTGTCCTTTACAATGCATAGGGGGGCGTTCCCCGTGACGCAGGAACTGAATTTTTGTGTTTAATTTAAACGAACGTCAGTCCTTATTTCCCCTCCTGGTGTTACCAAAGGGATGATTTCAAAGAGGAGTCCCAAAGAAAGTGTTGTACAAAATTTATACTTAAAAACCAACAAAATGCACAAATCACAGTATATAAGTTATATCAGTCTGTTTTACTGCTCCGACACGTTTTGGTGTATTCACTGTCATCAGTGAGGTACACATCATATCATTGTATAAAACATTAAAATATTAAACTGTGGTGCTGGTACTGATCCTAAAAATCTTGCGGTACATCTTGCTGTTTTGAGTCTTTAGTGACTTGGTGATTTGCTGAGGTTATAAGTTGGATAGTGCAACTACGTAGATGCTTGAATAAATATCCAGTTTATATTGGTTGTGTGTGTGCTTCGAAGCGTAATGCACAGGGAACTGCTGCCTGATGTTGAAGCATAATGCACAGAGATGAGTAATATAAAATTTGTATAAAATCTTTGCGTCTCTCGCATACACATCCTTCTTCGTTTCGTTACCGCAATAATTCTAGTTGGCTTTACAAATCGCGAATTTATTAGTGCGAAATATCATAATTTTTCACTTATTTCATCCTTACTACATTCAGGTATTTTAATGGCATTTTCTTTGCAAATAACCTGTAATTTGTGTTATTACGTCGTACTAAGAGACCCCGTTTTACATTTATACGTACAACAGAATTGGCATTATTATTTGCATATCATATTCTTCAGCGTTTTCGGCATTATGTCGTACATATGTCGGTCACTCAATTATTTTATGACACCATATAAACTGCCATCAATATGCAACTAATTCTTGGTTTATTTAAAGACGCCTTTTCGATGCCGAAGATTTTATAACGCAGAATGAGATAAGATGAAGACAGCCGCTTCCTGTCTGGTTCGTTCAAGTTAACGGAACATGAACATTGTCTCACACTATCCCACAGTAAACAACCCTACCCAATTTATGTATCGTTGTTATGTAACTGCCGTCGAGCCACCAGCGGTACGAGTGTTATAAAATCTCATCTTAACTCCCTTAAATATTTGTTTGCACTTATTTCGAATACCAGGGTGTTTCTTTGCTTAAAATAGCTGCTACTTACTCCTATCGTTTCAACGTATTGTCTTACCATTTGACTCTACATAATAACTTACGTGCAGTTGATACGTCGTCACGAAATAACTCATCCGCTATTGACAATTGTTTATCACGTCATCTAAGCTTGTTGTGATTACTTCTGAATAGGTTATATTATTAAATATTGATGTAGGCTGTAAGCCTATTGTACACTATGTATGATGTAGGGTGTAGGCCTACTGTACACTGTCTGTATGATGTAGGGTGTAGGCCTACTGTACACTGTCTGTATGATGTAGGGTGTAGGCCTATTGTACACTATGTCTATATGGTGTAGTGTGTAGGCCTATTGTACATTATGTCTATATGATGTAGTGTGTAGGCCTATTGTACA